>CAUYSK010083624.1:0-78871 GCA_963575035.1 Avahi laniger | reverse complement strand
CGACCCTCTACCTGTTAATTCAGTGAAGGAACAATTGTCTTCCCTGCGAAGAACGTCGTTAGGACTCTCTTCCCTGGTGCCGTTCTGAGGCAGCACCAGGTTAGGGCAGATGAAATGAGAAAGTGAAGAACACCCAGGACTGCCCATCTCTGCAAACCCCCCAAGTCTTCGGCCTAATTCTGCAGATCACCAGCAGAGAATTCCTAAGTGAAAAGAGGGAATATTGGACCTATTAAAAAACCTCCTCCTCCTCGCAGAGGAAAAGGATCCTTCTGTCTTGCCACGAAATACACTATTTCAGAAGAAAGCTAAATTGTTTTTTTCTGTTATGACAAAAAAAAAAAAGTTCCTTCATCAGGAATGAGAAGAGAAAGAAATCAGAAGAGAATCAGAAGAGAAAGCCCTTCCCTCCCCAGACACGAGGAGTGACTTTGCTGTACTTTCTGTCTATTTTAAGATCAATACAAATGCTTCACGTGTGATCCGAGAGCAACAGTAGAGGACTGAGAGTCCTCCTAAGAGAGGTTTTCAAATGGTGTTTTAAATTCTCAAGGCTGGCTCCAGAGACAGAACTGGACCATCTCTGTGGGTATGATGGGCATCGTCATTGTGGAATCACATGTTATTGTAGAACATCATTATTCTTCATCCTGACCCATGAAGTTTATGAGACAGGCCCAATTATTGAGCCATATGGCAAAGACAAATTTGTGTAAACAAATTTGTATTTCAATAAAATTTATAGTCCCATAAAATGCAATAATTAAGATGTAAACGCCAGTAGGTGTGCTTGCTCAAAGCTGTCTCCGCAGCTCACCAGATGGCATGCCGCAGGTGACTCGTGTTCCAGGAGCGGAGGATTTTTAGGCAGGTAATCTTTTCAACATTCTCTTTTGTCCATTTTTCTTTTTTGGCAATATTTCTGGTTCATTGTATCACCCCCTCTGATCAGCATGGCTTTAGAGACTTTCTTAGTGCACGCGTTCAGTAACGCGGTAGATCAAAGGGCTTTTCCCCTTTGTTTTTGTTTTCTGATGTCCTTGTTGACTCACATGAGTTTTTCTCCTCCAGGATTGGAAGGAAGAAAACAAAAAGAATGCTTTCCCTACACAGTTCCTGTCTGCTTTCCCAGCTCTGCTTTGAATGGCAAATGCCAACAGCAGCTTAGCTGTGGGGAATGTTTTCCCACCCTCGCCAGGGAGGTCAGGGTTAAGCGAAAGGAACAGTAGCTGTTCTCCTGCTACAAGGCAGAATGGGGGAGGGACGTGCCAGTTAGCTTTTTCCTCTCTGCTTTCACCCTGTCCCCAACCTGCCCTTTCTTCTTCATTTCTTGGCCTGTCCTTCCTCCCCGCCCCCACCCCCAGCCAGGAAGCGGTGGAGCCGTGAGGCCAACAGGCCGTGAGGTTGCAGAGCCGCGCCATTCTCTCCTGCCTGGACCGAAAGGTGCTGAAACACTTGCAGCACCAGAAAATAAAGGAAATCCTGAGTCTAAGTCTCTTTCCATCACGTGAATGTCACCTTTTCTCTCTCCTTCAGACACACACAGCAGCCGGCAGCCTCGCTTTGAGCAGTCTTTTTCCTAAAGCAGCACGAACAGCAGGGAGATGTTAGGAGATCGAGATTCCAGTTAAGGCTGCTCTGATTGTGCTAGACACGTCCCCGCTACTTAGGAAACGAGGCTGAAAGATCCCCGATGAAGGTTGTAGAGGAGGCATGGATCAGAAGCAAGGAGCTCACAAAAGCCCTCTTCCTGTGAAATTCATATGAAACGGGAACTATAGAAGTTATGCACTGAAAATAAAAATATTCAACAATAACATTCCTTGCTAAACCACAAACTAAGAGCTAGCGCAGGTCACATGGTGGCTCCTAAGCATGACAGCTTTGTCTGGTAAAAACCTATACAGAGCAATCACAGGCCATGAGGAGGAGGTGGGTTAGGGGGTCCCTAGGCTACGCCCTTAGTCCAGAGGCATGAGATGGCTCTGCCAGATCAAGGCCAGTGTTCCTCCCTCGGGGGTTTGCTTTCCACTTGTGAGCACAGGCAGAGTCTGGTGGCCATCTGGAACATGCTGTCCCCTTCTTCCCAGTGGCCACTCTGCTGGCCAGAGGTGGGGGTGCAGGCAGTGACCGTGAACGTGGCCTCCGAGCCTGCGCTGTACACCTACATCATTGTGCTCAATAGGAAACAAGCCAGGCAGATGATCAGAGTAGCCACCCAGCAGGTGCTGGGTTAGGTGAAGTGAACACAGGAATGGATGATGGCTGAAACAAGTGACTGTCACAGTACCGGTGATCTGGTCCCTGCCCTGTTGAGCTTAACACCTACCTGGGGAGCCAAGACACACACGAATGAAACACAGGGCTCACAGCTGTGTTCCGCTTAGTGCTGCTCCTGAACCCGAGTTCCTGTACGAGGACACCGCTCTCACCTCGGGGGCTGAGAGGGCTGCGCGGAGGTGGCGGAGCCTTTGTATCGGTGCAAACCTGGAAGCCCGGGAGTGTCGAATGGCTCCTTGGGCTACTATCACCCGCAGGTAAACACTCGGTAAATATAACTCTTTACCCACAGGATAAAGATGTAGATATCAGGATTTATTTTTTAGTAGCTTTTAATTTGGAAATACGTAATTTTGAACCTATAGAATATTGCAAGGATAAGCATAGTACATCGAACACCCATGTCTCCTAGATTCACCTATTGTTAATATTTGCACACTTTCTGATATGATTATATTCTAGTATATATTATGTATTATATGAGAGAGAGAAAGGTATTTTTTGGAAGTATTTGAGGATGAGTTACATATATTTTCCCCTTAACCTCTAAATATTTTACTTTAGTGCATATTTCTTATGAATGAGGCCAGGATTCTGTTTTTTTAATCTCCCAGGATTTGTTTTTAAATAGCAAGTTGTTCTGGGTGCCGCCAGCTTGAAGTGTGCGCCTTACTTCTCTCAGTTCTGGGTGCTTCAAAGTGGGCTGTGAATGGAAAACTGAGGGTTTCAGTCTTTCTTAAACTAATGAAATCTTCCCAAGAACACTGCTTTGCACACCCATCTGGCTGCTCTTGTTTCTCCTGGGACGCCTGTTGTGGCTACTCACTGCTGCATGACGACTCGCCCAAAGCCGCAGGGGCCTGACAGTAAGGCTTGTTTGTGTGGGCCCCGGGGGGCTCGTACAGGTCGGTCAGCTGCAGGGTAGGTGCAGTCATGTGGACTTGTTCCACTCGGGCGGGCCAGGGCTGGAAGGTCCCCAAGGGCTTCTTACGGCTCTGGTGACTCAGCGATCTTCCCTCCACGCGGCCTCTTTCTCCACGTGGCTAATCGGGCTTCCTCATGGCATGGCGGTCTTGGGGGAGTTGAACTACTTTGGTGACTTTGAAGAGGGCGCGCTCCACGCAGCAAACGCAGGAGGTGCAGATCTCCTGGGGGCCACCTCAGAGGTCATGCTGTTCCACTCCCACTCACTCTACTGGTTCAGACAAGCCACGGGGCACTCGGATTCAAGGGGAACTCCACCATGTCTCTCCTGGCAAAGGATCGTCACCCATCTAGGGTCCACCACAATACTCACCGTGTTCCATCCAGTGGCGGAGGCATGCACGTACTGTTCTCACGTCCCCCACCAGACCTTAAACAGCAAGCCCTTCGGAGGCAGGGGCCCTGTCTGACTCATTTTAGCAACCCCCTCATGGTAATTAGCCCATTGCCTGATATGTAGTAGGTATTTATCATAAAATTTATGAAATAAATGTAGATTAAAAAGAGACTCCTCAATAGTGCAACCTGCTCACATTATTTCAGAGGACCCTGAAAGCCTGCAAAGGCTCACTGATTGTTACTCCCAGGGATAGTCCTGTGAGTCGGTGTTTCAGCAGGGAAGTGCGGCCGGGGCTCAGGGCGGCCGCTAGGGGATGTGGGGGAGAGGGAGGGACTGTCAGCTTTCTCTGTCTTGATCTGTGTCTTTGAGTAAAAATACTGCCTTGAATGGTTAATTGCGTTGTCTGGGCCATAATGTGTCTATAAACTATCTTACCTTTTCTCTAAACATATCTTTTCTCCATATCTGATGACAGAGTAAGGATGTCAGATTTGCAATACCATGGGAAAGCCATGGAGGACAGGAGCATTTGTGAAAGTAGCAGTGTAGGTGGCTGAAAGTATGAGCTGTCCCCTTTGTCCTTCCCTGGTCCACCGAGACTGCTACTTAGGAACCCATAGATGAGCTTGGTCGGGGCTCAGAGCCAGGTAACAGTACCCAGGGCCCTGTGCAGCTCTGCGTAGATTAAACAGTGGGGATTAATCAGTTCATTTAAATTAAAGCCCCGGGGATTAAGCATCCTTCCCTAGGTACCAGCATGCCCCCCTGAGCCCCGTGGGAGCCAGAGCTGAATTAGAACCACTGCCAGGGGCTTCTGTCTCCTGGGCTATTCGCTCAGCTTCAGTTTTGGTCCTCGAGATTTTTGACATTTAAAAAATTGCCTCACCAGTCTATGGGCCCTGATTTGTGTGATGGTTCCGAACGAATTCTAACAGATTAGCACATATTTTTGGATCTTTATAGAGACGCAGGAAGATAGGTTGCATCTGCTTCCACGAGAGTTAGGAATTCCGCAGAGCGGCGGGCTGGGAGGACCCGAGGGCAGCGCTCCTGACGGGCCCTGGCGTGGCCGCACTCACTGAAGGATGCAGAAGCTGGCGTGACAGAGGGAACACAGGTGAAAAATGCAAATGAACCTCACAACCCAGACCCCTGGGAAGCTACTTCACACCTTCGGAGGATTTTCTATCATTTTGGCCCAAAAAACAACATCTCCTTTATCTGAAAGTCATTTCGACGGCAATCTCAACTCTCGTCCACGCTGCCAAAACCTAGGAAGGAAGTTTAAATGTTCTCTGCAGAGTTAAAAGAGATGTCACGAAGTTTGTGCACAATAATCCATACACTTGGCTCATCAGGCCTCCCTCCAGGGCCTGTCTACTCCTCCTTGACGTAGAATTCCGACGGCCTTGGCTGTCCAGTGTCCGACTCACAGATGACCTTGGCTGTCTAGAGTCCTACTCACAGACAGCCTTGGCTGTCCAATGTCCGACTCACAGACAGCCTTGGCTGTCTAGTGTCCAACTCACAGACAGCCTTGGCTGGCCAGTGTCCGACTTCCGGGCTCCTGGAAGCCACGTTAGGAGGAAGGCAGCCGGCGTATGGAGGCAGGCGTCAGAGAAGCCGAAGGAAACAGCAGTCTGACGGAGTGGAAGGAGCCCAAGACAAAAACAAAACACAATAAACAAACAAGCAAAAAATCCAAAAAAACCCCACCAAACCCTAAAAACTGGCGACAGTCCTCAGCAAGCACAGCACCTGGGGACCACGCGGGGAGAGGCAGGTGACTGTCTTCTCAAGTCTGGCAGCACCTGGCAGTGCCTCATTACACCCTGGTACGAAACAGCCACGCCAGAGCCCCGTGAGCTCAACGAAGGGTCCGGGCGTGCTCAGGGCACAGTCTGACCCCATATGGCGGGCTCCGCTTGCGCGGATTCAACCAACCGCGGCTCAAAAATATTCAGGAAAAACATCGCGTCTGTACTGAACATGTACAGATTTTTTTCTTGTCATTATTCCCTAAACAATGCCATAGAACAACTATTTACATGGCATTTACATTGTATTGGGTGTTATAATAATGTAGAGATGATTTTAAACATACGAAGGATGTGTGTAGGCTATATACAAATACTGTACCATTTTATGGTGCAATATTGAGCATCTGTGGATTTTTGTATCCACGGGGGCTCCTGGAACCAGGCCCCTGTGGGGTGATTGTATTACCATTTATAGTTACAGCTTAGAAATACATTTTTCCAGAATGAGTATATATTTTCAAAGTTTTTGCACTTGATAGACTTCAGCTATCTGGAAAATCTATTCACTAATTGTATTAGTGGGCTTGGGCTGCCATGACCAAGTACCGCAGCCTGGGAAGCTTAAACTACAGACGTTTACTGTTCTGGAGGCCGAAAGCTAAAATCAAGGTGTCCACAGGGTTGGTTTCCCCTGAGACTTCTCTCCTTAGCTCACAGATGGCCGTCTGCTCACTGTGTCCTTACGTGGCCTCTCCTCGGTGAGCATACAGCCCTGGTGTCTCCGCGTGTCCAAATTTCCTCTTCCGATGAGAACACCTGTCATATTGGCTTAGGGCCTGCCCTAACGGGTTCCCTTTACCTTAATTACCTCTTTAAGGCCCTGACTCCAAATACAGTCACATTCTAGGGTAGGGGGACTCAGGACTTCAGCATGTGAATTTTGGAAGGACACGGTTTTGTGCATTGCACTATTTCAGAATGCAGTTTCATTCCACAAAATGTGTACAATCTAGATAATACAGTGCCACCAGAGGGGAATTACGGCTTCGCATTCGCCATGGAGTTGGCTTCTATCCGTGCTCCAAATTTAACTCCCATTGCTCTTTGCTTTTATCTGTGTGCTGTAACAAAGATAAACTATTTGTTGCTTCCCGGACCTGCCTTTCCCCACCATCCGCACATGCCGGGCTGACCTTGCCGGTCCTCACACTGCCCCCCACCTGCAAGGCCCCTCTTCACCCCGAAAACCCCTGTTCATCGCATAAGACTTTGCCCAGGCTTCGTCTCCTCTAGGAACTGTCCCATAACTAATTAGATTAGGTCAAATACCTTTGCTCTATGCTGTCTTTATATCCTGTGAGTACAACTATTATATTTATCACATAACATCAAAGTTACCTGTTTTCAAGATTGTCTTCCCACTATATCATGAATTCTTTGAAGGCAAGGTCTTTATCTCTTTCATTAACAACAACAAAAAAATTCTTTATTCTTGGTATCTGGCACAATGCCTGGTATGTAAGACACTCAACACTTGGTAGCTGTCATTATTATTATTATTATTTTAGAGACAGCATCTCACTCTGTCATGTTATCATTTTTATAATAGTAAAATAGTCATAAATCATGGGAAAGAAAATTAGGAATCATGTAAGTTAGTATGAATTATTTACAAATAAAATATTTTTTCTTTTCAATTTCTCTTCTTTTTGTTTTGCTCATTTCTTCCTAACGTACTTTGTTTTCAAACTGCTGATCTCTAAGATTGGTGAGAAAAAAAATAGGAGGAAAGGGAGAGAATGAAAGTTAAAGAGAATGAAGAAGGACATACTGAAAGATTCTTACGAATATCGAAGGTAATGATTTCATACACTTAATACCCAGGTTCCACCACTGCTTCCCTTAGGGTTCTAAGGAGAAATACACATGCTCTGAAAACAGGAATACAAAACCCACCTCTTTTAACAGGGGGCTGAGTGTATTAATTAATACTCTCCAAGTTCAAAGATGAAGATTTGCACACAAATTCTTATTAGAATTAGATATGCTTCGTATAATAAGCCTTAGATAAAAAAATTTATGTAGAAAGTCAAGTAACGTGCCTCAAAAGTAGAAAAGCACATACAGTGTACATTCAGTATCTGCATTAATCATGTAATCAACAACTCTCACTCATTCCAGGTTGAACTATCAATAATCTGAATTTTAAAACACCTTTGCGTGCACTCCAATATGACTATTGGCACAGTGTGAGGCTTTGTGATATATATTTTAATGCACTTCTAGAAGATTTTCCTTTTTGTGTGTTAGATATGTTAAAAAGACCCCATTCTGATGTTTTTTTCCAGTGAAGGAAAAAGTTGACAGCCCTAACAAAATTCATGTTTTTCATTTTATGAGGTTTGAAATGGGGGATTTCGCCATTATACATCCATTGCAGAGGTAACAACTAGGCTATTATAATGATAATGACTTCCTATGTCACTTTTCTTCAGTTTGGATGAGAGCCCTTAAGCTCTTTTTGAGAAAGAGCTACTTTTCACTTCTTTAAAGCAGGAACATCTTTATAGGTGATACACCCCTACTTTATGATAATTGCTTATTTAATGCCTGTCTTCTTTTTCAGATGGAAGCTTCACAAAGCCAGAAACTATGTTTGCCTTCTCACAGGGTATTTGGCACACAGCAGGTGCTCAGTAAACAGCTCACACAAAGTGGAAGGCGTGGGCAGGGAGAAAGGGAGAATGGAAATTAGTGGTATTAATACTATCTAAGAAAGAGATGGATGCAGAGAACTGCTTGAGAGCTCATCATTAGGAGGCTACAGAACAAAGTTTTGAAATTAAACAGAAGGGTACAGTTTGCTAGCGTTGCCAATCCCAGTTCAAACAACCCAGCTATGCAAATATTAGTTTGCTAATACTTAAACTCTAATATCTGAGGGGAAAAAAAAGAGGATAGCATAGTTATCCTTGAAAGTGCTTGCCCTAAAGTATAAGTATATGGCTTCTAACCAGTCAGGTGGAACTCTGAGCTCTCTAGAATTCACAGTCTGACTTATTTTGAGGTGCCAACAGCACCTTAGGTGACGTTTTGCACTTGGTTGTTTCTCAGTATGGAGTATGTGGGTTGAGTATTGATCTTGTTATTGGCTGTCATCGGTGGAGCCCTTACTCACTGTCAAGTTGTGCTAAGCATGTTACCTGCTTTATTTCTGACCCTCACAACTGTGCAGGGAAGACATCCTTACACCCATTTTACAGAATGAGGAAACTGCAGCTCAAATTCCACATTGCTATTAAGCCGCAGAATGGATTTAAACCCACTTGCTCTAAGTGATCCTTTCCCTTGCACTACGCTGTGTCACGGCAGAGCCTGCTTTTTGAATATAAGCATGGGACGTGTGTATGTATTGAACTTTTATGAGTATCAGTTTTCTCATCTGTAAAGTGGAGGTGTGAGATAGGTAATCTTTCAGGTCTATTTTACTCTAAAATTATGCAAGAACAGAAGCAGGAAAGATTTCCCTCTGCATTGGCGCTGTCCATGGTCCTGAAAAGCCTGGAACCGGTAAAGCAATAATCAGCTTATCAAGGGGAGAAGCACAAGAGGCCAGAAATGCCTACACTAATAAAGATCTGCTGCTATTCTCTGGGTCTCTTAACTAATTAAGCATGCTGTCTCTTACTGCTGAGTGTACGGATTATGCCATGAACCAAGCCACTGCAAATTAAAGATGTAGGTAGACTTGTGCAATACTCTCCTCCCCCACCTACCTGGAAGAGCTCACGTGCCCCAGCCAAACAAGCTGTCGTAACATTTTGTCTCCACTTTTTATTCTTTTGTCTTGAGTTATAGATTCTTCTGTGCAACAGATGTTCTTGAGGCCTGATTTTCCAAGCTTAGCCTCCCTAAGAACCAAGTGAGATTAATTTAATGAGTTCTCTAAAAATACCCGATAAGTCCCTTTGTTTTAGCATATTTTCATTGACGCTTCCATTTATTCACAGGAATATGTTATCTCGCATATGTTTTTGTCAAGGGACAAAAAATTGCTGTAGAAGCAGCAATATAAGCAGTAGTATCATTTCACAAAAAATATGTAGTGAATACAGGCTACGTGAAAACATAGAAGATAAGCACTCTTCCATACTTTTTCTGTCAATCACAGCTAGTTACTGAATTTCGTGCCATCCTTTGTATCATTTCCAACTTAACCCCTAATGTGTGATTTAACTTGAAAAATAACATTAATAATAAACCTGTGGCATTTTGAAATCTTTTTTAATCCATGATGACCATTTCCTTTTTTAAAAAATAACAATTTTTAAAAGCATAAGGGGATCTTTCCAAACATAGTGAAATAGTGTGTCCGGCTGAGAATTACTTGTAAGTTAGAATTTATGTTAGTAAGCATGCACTCACTGTATCATGGTAAAAGTAAAATTCTAAAAGCAACAAGTGGTAAAATTATGAGCTTAACACTGTTCTTAATGTTTGCTTGAGCCTCTCTTAGTGTGCTCAAGTGATAGGTATATGGGTATGACATATACGTGCCTACTGTAGGAGCCAAGGGAAAACTTCCCCTTCTCCCTCTGAAGGTTCACTGAAAAACTAACCCACAAAAGGCAGATTAATAGGAGAAATGGCACACAAATTTATTAGCATGCATGGGGGAGAATCAGAGTGAGTTCCCAACATCCCAACGGGGTACAGATGCTTATATATCATACTTCTGAGGGGAGAAGGAGATGGAGAAGTGTGGGTGATTTTAGAGGGGTAGTGAATGATTTTTAGGGAAATTCAATGGGCTTGAAGAACATACAATGCCCTGGGAACGAGGTCTGTTGGGCCCTCAGAGCAGACAATGGTTTGTGACAAAAGTCTGTCCAGGTGTGTTGACAAACTTAAGTCTTTCTTCCTGTGATTTGAATTCAGTTAATAAAAACTCATGGAAGGGAACAGAGGTCATTGTTTTCTTCCTTGGTGGGTCTAGACTTTAGGCAGATAAGGGATCTTCAGAGAACAAATTTATCCTGTGCTTTGGGAGAGACAGAAGATTGAGAGACAGGATGGGTAGAGGGAAGATCAGAAAGATCTTGAGGAACCTTCTTCAGTTCAGCATGTCAAAGTGCCATGTTTTGGGGTATTAGTTTTTGAGCCTCAACAATATATAAAAAGAGTTTTACACATGTATATAATTCTGTGTATGCTTATAATTCTGTGTAAGTAAATACATATGGCTGAATCTGAGTTATTTGCATATGGGACCAGAGATGATCCTGTTTTCCTCCCTCCAAATTATGTGCCTGAGTGATCTGCAAGGGGAAGAGAATCTTCAAGGAGGATACTTTGAAGAGTCCTCGGAATAAACAATGAAAGAGGCGCATTCCTAAGTCAAAGCAAAGAGAGAAGCATGATCTGCTCCAAGGACTAAGATAAACCTTAGGGAGATAGGGACCTTTCCCCAATTCATGGCAAAGAGACAGCCTATAGGGCTGTGTGGGCTGAAGGGAACAAAGGTCCATTTGGGCTTCTAGAGGGTTTGCAGCCCTGGGAATACTGGAAGCAGTCCCCTGGGCAGGGGCAGCATCACTCTAGGAGGCTGTGACAGAAACAACTGGCAGGAAATGGAGGGTGATCAGCACGCCGGGTACGTACCCATAGGCCTGGCCACGCAGCAGCAGCAACCAGCTTGCACAGACCGAATAATTCAGAAGGCAGCGAGGACCTGGAAAACACATAAATTCAGCTGTGTTTGGGGAAGCAATATCAACCTTTGTGATGGTTAATTTTATGTGTCAACTTGACTGAGTTACAGGGTGCCCAGATATTTGGTTAAACAGTATGCCGGGGATGTCTATAAGGAGTTCCTGGACAAGATTAACATTTTGAATTAGTGGACAGAGAACAGATTTCCCTTCCCAGTCTGGTGGGCCTCACCTAGTCTGTTGAAGGCTGGAATAAATAAATAGGCTGAGTAAAGGAGAGTTAGCTCTCTCGCTGCTGCTGCCTTTGAGCTGGGACTTCGGTCTCCTACCGCCTTCAGAGTTGGACTTGGACTGCAACTTACACCACCGGCCTGTTTGATTCTCCAGCTTGCCAACCGCAGCTCTTAGGACTTCTCACCTTTCAGAATCACATGAGCCAATTCTTTATAATACATTCTACAATAAAATCTTTATAATAAATCCCTCTTCTTTCTCTCTCTCACTCTCTTCCTCTTTTTCCACAGTTACTATGTGCTGCATATTAACATTTCAGTCAATGACAGACTGCATCTATGATGGGTCCCATAAGATTACAATATCATATTTTCACTGTACCTTGTCTCCATTTAGACATATTTAGATACACACTTACCATTGTGTTACAATTGCCTACAGTGTTCAGTGTAGTGACATGCTGTACAGGTTTGTCGCCTAGGAGCAAGAGGTTCTTAGCCTAGGTGTGTAGGAGGCTGTCCTATCTAGGTTTGTGTAAGTACACTCTGTGACATTCACACAGCGACAAAATTTCCCACACAGTTCTCAGAACATATCCCCTTCTGCATGACTGTATAGGTATATATACATATATCCATATCTCCTATTGATTCTGTTTTTGTGTGAAGTACCCTGACTAGTACAACCTCCAAATTACTTCCAACACATTTTTGTCACACTATTTGTCTATATTTACTTAAAATTTAATTTTTAATTACATTAGTAATACACAAATATATGCTTCTTTAGGAGGCATCCAAAAATTAGAGAAAGCCTGAAATCCCATTTGCAATCACTCCCAAACTGAGTTTGTTCCCTCTCTCCAGTAATTGCCAAGCTTTATTTCTGTCATATGAAGGAACACTTTTCCACAATGAAAACTGTTGACTGTAAGTCAATGACAATTCAGGTTTCAAAGTTGCCTTAAAAAAGAGAAAAAAAAAAAAGAAGAAAAAGCTACTTGAAAAATTGAGAATTTAGTGATACAAAACAGCTCAAAAAAATTTTAAAAAGAGCTTCAGATGAGCTGTTGGAAATATTTACCTCCATAAGCCCAGATTAATAAATACAATATTTCTCAACAGAAGGAAAATGGAGCAAAACGTTTGGGCCTAAATGACTAATTGACGCACTCTTCCAAAGTGCTGGAAGGAAGGAAAGAAGAAGGAAAGGGAGCCGTGTGCAGTGGCTCACACCTGTAATTGCCGCACTTTGGGAGGCTGAGGCAGGAGCATCCCTTGAGACCAGAGTTTGAGACCTGCCTGGACAACATAAAAAAACTTAGTCTCTACAAAAAATTTTAAAAAATTAGCTGGGCGTGGTGACGCGCACCTGTAGTCCCAGCCACTTGGGAGGCTGAGGTGGAAGGATCACCTGTGCCGAGGCGTTCGGGGTTACAGCAAGCTAGGATTGTGCCCTGCATTCCAGCCTGGGCAACAGAGGAAGACCCTGTCTCAAAAAATAAATTAATTACAATAAAAAGGAAGGAAGGTCACATCCCTGAGGCTGTTCCACATGAGACTAGCCTCTCCTGATAACTAATCACTGTTTCCCAAATGCTGTTGTAGTCTTCCATTTTGATGATTGATGATTTAAGGTATTTAAGAGAGAAAAGGATGGCAGCCTATCATGGGTGGCCTATTAACAGCGTATCAGGAGATAGATATTGGAAAAATCTTATAAAATCCTTTGTTTGAAAAGTGTCACAAAGCAGAAGTGATCCCTAAGGGACAGAATAAATACCCAGGGCCCATGTGATTATCATCCTTTAACTTCACGATTCAGGTGCTCTGATTGTTCTGAAATGGTGATTTGGTAAGTGTTACTCTCACGGCACGAATGAGCAAAGGCAGCTTCCAAAAGTGGTAGCTGCACTCCCGGAGGCAGCCATGCCCAGGGAGACGCTCTGGCTTCCTTTCCAGGGCAGAGTCCTCGGCACCAAGGCCTTCTGTGCTCTGTACCAGGCCGATAAAGCCTGTGGTAGGAGGGATGGCTTGGCAATTCTCTGACGTGTCAAGCAGGGTAGACAGAAGTTTCTTCACATATATGGGAGATAAGTCAAAGGTGAATTAGCTGGATACCTGTGGCTGACAAATCTCTAGTTACATAGAGTCCTCTGCTTTTACAGCTAGCATCTGAAGGACAACTTGAGGTCACACTGGGATAATCAAATAGTCATCTCCTCTGTGCTTTTCTCCCTGCAAGAGAAGACCCGGTGGGCTCTAGAGAAGAGAGCACCCTTGCTTTCTCTCAGTCGCCCATGCTCAGGCAAACTTTGCTTACGACCAGTTCGAGCAGGGTATTCTTACAAGTTAATTGGAACCCAGATTATTTTTGGATTCATACAACTTTCAAAGGATTTGTTGAAAGAAATGATTAGTTGGAAATTAAGATGACCACGCATCTTGCGGGGAAAACAGCCTGAGCCTCCATTCTGGGTTGCCCTGTATTGGCATCAGAAAGGATTTGGAGAGAGGAAGAACTCCCCCTTCGAGTAACCCTACAAAGCTGGGGAGAGGGTCCCTTGAGGGGCGAACCATCTCCTAACCATTGGGTCTAGGCTGAGAATCAGCCCTATCTAGTTAACAACTGAGGAACTGTGCAGTGCAAGGGGTATCACCGAAAATGCAACCCAGTCCCTGCCCTCGAAGGGACAGCAGTCCTGCACAAAGACAGACAAGGGTGATTTGTTCATCTAACACTGTCACGTGAGCACCGCACCTGGTGCACAGCAGGTGCTCAATCCATATGAGGCAGTATAAGCAGCAAGCATCAACAAAGTGCTGAGACACAGACTGGATACGGTCACAGAATGTGCCTACGCGTGTGTGCATGCGGTGCGGGGAGGTGGCGGGGGCCAAGGAGGGTTGAAGGAAGGATCTGCAGAGATAAAGTCTGAGTAGCATTTCGAGACGTACAATCTGGCCACGTGGACAGACTGTGTTTGAGAGCACTCGCTTTGGAATCAGGTGGCCTGTTTCAAATTCTGAGTGCTGCTCATTAGCTAAATGAGTACGGGCAGATTCCTCAATATTTCTCAGCTTTGGTTTTCTCATCTGTAAAATGAAATCAGTAACACCCACCTTGCAGGATTGCTCCAAGAAAGGAGATAACATGCAAAGCCCTTAACACAGTGCCTGGCACACGTGGTAGGTAGAGGCAATCATTATTAAGTGGAAGGTGATATGAAAGAGAAGTGTGTCCAGGGCACTGTAAGTAACATAACAAGGGTGGAACTGGGCCACACGGGTGCCAGTTGAGAGAGGGGATTGGAAGGAGGCAGGGCCATCTCTCCAGTGATTTGTGGATTAGAGTTGGTGCTCTGACCTAAGTCCAGAGAGATCCAGTAAAAGATTTAACTGGGACAGGAGTAGGGGTGGATAGCTGAATGGAGAAGGGAAGAAGGGGAGAAGCTCACCTCTTCCATGTAAACATGAAGTCAACCGGTGTTTGCTGTAGACTCCTTGCATGATTGCAAGAGAGACCAACAGCTCAGAAATCCTTGCTTTCGGGCCTGTTGGTAGCGTCACTAGATTGTAAATTCTTCTATTAACTCTGCATGTATATATGTCTCAACATATATATGTCTTAGATACCTGACAAAGGGGCACTTTCTTGTGCTAAATTTAGATTACTGCAGAGTACAGGTTAAGCACACAGGAAGCTGGCCTAGAGTTGCACACATAGTGGGCTGTTGTTTAATCGGAATGTTCTACTCATTCTCCTATTCACTATCAAAAAAGTATATGATATATGAAGACACTTATTTCCTATTTCCAAGTTTTCTGCAATCTTCTGAGGTGAATAAAGAAAATGTGGGAATACAAACACTGATTTTAGAATTTGCCAAATCAGGAGTTCACCACTCACCAGCTCTTTGATCCTAGAGGATTCACCTTGCCTCAGTTTCTCCATCTGTGAAATAGGGAAGATAGCGTCTACCTCATTAGGGTTATTGTGAGTCATGATGGAAACTGCCGCGGTGGCCTGACACTCCAGGAGGCATTGAGTAAATGCAGACTGAACGGGCTGCCATTGAGCCGCGCGGTGATGGCGAAAGAGGCGCAGGGCCTGCCAGCGAGGACGCAGAGCCCGGAACGCCGGAATGAACGAGCAATAACGCAATGCATCCCCCGCTCCATCTCTTCACAAAACAAAAACACCCAACTGCATTCAGGGCCTGCTCTGCGCAAAATTTCAAAACAGGCAAAACTTACTTTTGGCTTTTACTACCCTTAACTTTTTTTAATGGTGGTAAAATACTCATAGCATAAAATTTACCATTTTAACCATCAAACGTACAGTTCAGTGGTGTTGAGCACGTTCGCGTGGTTGTGCGACACATCTCCACAACTTCATCTTGCAAGACTGAAACTCTGTCCCCATTAAACACTCGCTCCCCTCCCCACCCCTGGCAGCCACCATTCTGCTTTCTGTCTCTGTAAATCTGACCACCTTAGGGACCTCGTATGAGAGGAGTCATACGATATTTACTGTTTTGTGACTGGCTTATTCCACTTGGCATAACGTCTCAAGGCTGATCCTTACTGCAGCAAGCATCAGAGTTTCCTTCCTTTTTAAGGCTGAGCATATTCCGTTGTCCTCCAGCTGGTCAGACCTCTGGCAATTAAGACGGTGTCAGATTAGGTTACATCTGAGATACCTTCCTGGGAAAGTCACTTTTATAGAGATGGCCTTCCTAGAGGGTTCACAATTTATTCTTCTATTTAAGTGTTTAGGTCAATTGTTTATGTTCACTAAATTTATAAATAAACTTATCCAAAAAATTCCCTTGTATGTCTAGATCACATTTTGTTTACTCATTTCATCTATTGATGAACGCTTGGGTTGTCTTTGCCTTTCAGCAACTGAATTATGCTGCTATGAACATGGGTGTGCAAATAGCTACCCTTAATCGACTTTCTTCTCTTCCCACACCGCCTCTAATCGCAGGTTCTGAGGCTTTCACCCCCACCTGACAGCTGCCATCAACAAAGGAGATCTGAGAATCATTAGCACCTTGGTGCAAACGGGCTTCATGAGCTAGCCCTAAATGACAGTGTCTGCATTTTAAAAAGAGAACAAAAGGGAAAGGGACATAGGAAATCAATATCAAATTGTCCAGTTTCAGGCTGAGGTCCCTGCGTGGGGTGCTGCGTGGGCCTACAGACCTCCTAGAACAGCTCCGAGTAGGCTGGGAGTCCTTCGCCAATGAAAGCCCGACTCTGTTCCCACTAGCCCAGAACTGCTTTATCTTATGTGCCAATTCCAAACTGAGCCCATTTTCACCATTAAACTCACACAGGAAGTGTAAAACATGAGCGTACACGCTTCTCAAACTGCTATCATTTAGTTTTCCACTGGGAGGGAAAATCTTTATAACACAGGAGAGAAGGCTCATTCAGCTCAAATTATGGTCCCAGTCAACCCCCAGCGTGCTCTTTCACACGGAGCCTTTCCCTGAAGGTTCTAATCCTCCCCATTGTGGGTTTACTAATCTCTTTCTATTATCGTTTCCCTTTGACAGGCTGCTGCTCTGCCTTGCCACGCCTGCTAATTCATTCTCCTCTCACAGTCAACCACCACGCTCACACTGTTACCTGAAACAAATCCTCCCACCGCTAACGATGTGCAGCCTAGCAAGTATTTTTCTTCCTGCAGACTGTACAGCCATATACGCAGAGGTTGTTAATGAGCTGCAAGACTTCTTGGTTCTTCCAGGCAATCCTCACTCGTCTTCAATTGTAACGTCACGATCTTAGCCTGTCACCTCCCATCAGTTGCCAAAGCCAATTATTTCCTTTTTCCATTGCCTCTCGGATCCCTCCCGCTCCTCTGCTCTGCCCAGGCTGGGGCTGAGGATTGCTGGGCTTGGTAGCAGGAGAACAATGGGTAAATATCAAATCGAGTCTGGAAGGGAAAGGCAGAATTTGGAACTATAGCCAAGGTTAGTTACTGAAAATTGGGGCGGTCGACCAGAGAGAGGTGAGCAGGGCTGGGGGTGCTGAGCAGAAGTGGTAGGTAGGGGCGGGTACCAGAGTCGGGGACCCAACTGCAGGAACTGATGGGAAACAGAGAGCAGGAACCAGAGACCCAAGGGGGAAACAGGGAAAGCAACTGAATCCTGCAAACAGCTTTTTGCAGACTGCTTTGAAAAGAATAGGTATGCCACTCTTTAGTTAGGTTTTAGGGGAATCTTCTTTCTTGAAGATTTTCCTCTCCTAGTTAAGACTCTCATGGTATTTAAAAATAGCTGCCTCAGACCAGTGAAATGGACTCCGGCATTAAATTAAAAAAAAAAAAAACAAAGAACTCCCAGGTGATTTTAAAGTTTCCAGAATTAACCACTGCCTCAGCACCTTTCTGCCCACCCCAAATCCATACTGCTTCTAGACCTTTCTAATCCTCCTAAGTCTGGTGCTTTAGGATGCTTCAGCGGCTCTCCATTTCCTCCCGGGTTTGCCCAGGTTCTAGCCAGCCCACTTTCTCAGTCTTGGCTTCTGCCTGTCGCGCTTGCTGGTTTCCTGTGGTGGCTCTGGACACAGTGGGTGTAGCCCGGTTACTTTCTGCAGCGCAAAGGCCCTGGGAGGCGCAGGCCCAGGGACAGGCGTTGGGAGGAAATCTCTCCTGGCAGGCGGCCCCTGGCGCCTGAGGGGCAGGTAGAAGAGAAGCCCAGCCCAGCACTGGAGGTGTCCTGCAGGTGGCGGTGGGGCTGTTCTGGGAAGACCCAAGGCCAGAGCAGGATCCCAGCCACGGGCCTGTGGTCCAGGGAACAGAGCCCTAGAAGGACTGACCATGAAGCCTGGCTAGAAAGAGAACAAGGTGGAACATCAGGCCCTGTCCCTGCCCTGCTCCATTCCGGTTTGTCACAATAAGAACCCAGAAATCTACCATTCATGCCCCTCTCCCGAGGCAGCAGGATCTTCCTAGAAAGCATAGCAGTAGCCCTGGCACATGGTCAGTGAGGCTAGACAGTCCTCGGCTGCCAGACCCTGTTGTGGCGTCTTTTCGCTCCTAAGCTTGGTAGTGAAGGAAGGAATAATTACTTGAAGCACATAGTGTTTAGAGAGAAGAGACCAAAATCTGAAGGAGAAAATAGCCTCCCCAGTTCCTGCCCGCATTTATTGCCAAGGACACGTGCAAAGGGTCAGGGCCGTTTGCTAATTTCTTTAACAACTTCCAAACAGGTCAGCTGTTTTTAGGGGACCTTTGCACTCAGCAAACAAGCAGCTTCGGGCAGGTGTTTTCACCTGACCCTCCATTTGCCTTGCTCATGTTCTTTCCATCCATCCATCCTTTCTTCTAGGCCCAGCCCCCGCAAGACCCTGGAGGGCCAGAGCCTGGAGGCCCAGCGGGAAGGCCAGGCCCCTTCCCGGCGGGCTCTCTTGCCTCCTTCCCCTCAGCCCGCAGCCCTGGTGGGGCTGCTGCCTTCCTGCCTCTCACACCCGCATTCTCTGGGCTCCCTTGGGTGCGTCTGTGCCTCCCACACACTTTGCTCTGCTCTTCTGACGTCTTATCCCATATCAGCCCCTGGCAGAGCCCCTCTTGGCTCATGCCACCAACTTGGAATTGGGTTGAATTAGTCATGCCTCCTCCCGCCCCATTTGGGCTAAATTTGTATATATTTTTTCTTTCTCTTTTTTTACTGCTTGACAGTTTTCGTATAGATTTATATGAATACTTGGGAGTCCCTTTCCAGGGCCACTGCCTGGGCCCCCACTTCATCCTGGGTTTGGTCAACGCCGGGGCTGTCTTCCTGGGTTCAGATCCCAAACAACCCCTCCCCGCTGCACGCTTTGCACCTGGCCCCATCCAACTCCCCGTCACGAGATAACACTTAGAGGGAGCTGTTTAAAATCAGACTATAGATAAAGATTTGTTGGCATGGTGAGATGTTTATGTTGGTGCTAAGCGGAAAAAGCAGATTGCAAGACAGTTTCCGTTTTGTATGTGCTCATTCCAAGGGTGTCACACGCACGAAAATGGTCCGGAAGGATACTCAGCGATATGGGCAGAGTGGTTGTCTCTGGGGACTGGAATTATGGAAGTCTTTTAGTTTTTCTTCTTTTTCTTTTGTTTATGTCTATCATCTAATTATTCCACAGTAAATAAGTATTGCTTTTTAAATAAGGAAACAATAAAAAAGATGTTATTTTTACAAACACACAATGTAAGATAGTTCCAGGGTTTCCGGTTCTCAGAAACAAGGCAGAGGTCCAACTGAGAGAACTGGCCCAAGAGAGGAGTCAGATTTAGCAGTTAGAAGTTGCAGCCGAGTCCCAAAGTGTTGGGTCTGAGCTTCCAAGAGTAGGGGAACGGGGTACCTAAGACTGCACCTGTAAGCAGCTTGCCTGGGTTTGCATTGTAGCCCAACATTCAATAGCTGTGCAACCTTGGGTAAATTGCTTAACCTCTCTGTGTCTTGTTTTTCTGATTTGAAAAATGTGATAAGATTATTTTATGGATAATCTCATAGCAATATTTTGAGGATGAAATGGATCATATTACATAACAAGCACTTCAAATGGTACGTAGTAAGTCCTCAAGCAGTGCTAGCTGCTATAGGGAAGAAGGCAGGCCTCAAGAGAGAGCCCATCTGGTCCTCTAACACCCTTAGCCCCAGCCCCTTTGGGTACTGCCTTTCTGTATCCCTGAAGCCCACTCATTCTTTCAGCTCCATCTCAAATGCCACATGTTCCTTTCAAGCCTTTCTCTTCTGAGCCTCCAACCAGGAAAGGTCTCACTTTCCTCCAAGTCCATCTGTGGTCATGCTGGACCATTTCCCAGCCCCGAATGTGCCCTGCCTTCTCTGCTAGGCATTTGTGCACCTGTTTTATTCCCCCTTTGGAGCCGTACACGGGGAAATATATTGGGCCTTACGTGGTGTGATACACACTAATTGCTTGAGTCGAATTGCATGTTCCGAAGATGATCCATTTGCCTTACAAAAATTCCAGCTGAAATCTCCACCTGGGTACCTGCAAAGCGCAGAGGTTCACTGCTTCGTAGGCATTGTATTTAACTTGTTGCTCAACACGTAAGGAAAATTAATTACATATATAAGGAAGATTAATTGCACATTTAAAATTATGATCTTTGGTCACCCACAAAGGCTCAACATGGCAAAGAGTAGCACCCTTGACACCTCTGTTATTTGCCATGTGGGTTCAAGTCAGATCACAGGTTGCTGGAGTAAACCAGTATCTCTCCACAGACTAGCAAATGTCTGTTGTGGCATCTAAATGTGGAACAGTGATGGCATCTCATTCTCGGCCAATTTTAATGCAAGGAGCTGTGCAAAGCTGTGCTGTTGGCCTGCAGTCAGCAGCATTATATTTGGAGAAGCAAAATGCTAAACTTGCTAGAATTTTGTTTTATATTTACCTCCTACATGTCCTGGCAAATAAACTATAAATCGTTTGTTATTCTCCATCTAGATCATACTTCCTTTTCAAATGTCTTTGTATTACATTTGCCAGAGAGCCACAGAATTTTAATTGTGCTACTGCATCAAAATCTGTCAGCAGGAAGTGGTCAGAGTACTGAGAACCTATTTGCACAAGGCTATATGTTAGCCACGCATGTCGAAGTGACATATCTGAAAAACGAGAGTTCAATGTCATGCACCTAACACGTTTTATCTGGGCTAAACAGCACTCTGCATCACCTCTTACCCGGAGCCCACTGTCAATTTATTAGTAAGTGCTGTTGTTGCCCTAGGCATAGAATAGGTGCTCAATAAATCCTTATTGATTGATTGCTTTGGGGCATTTTTTTTTTAATGTCACTTTTTGAAAGGCAATGAATGGAGCATGCAGAAATAGTGTCTGCACATGAGGAGCCTGAGGTTTTAACGGGACAAAGGGTTTATGCACATGGGCTACGTAGAAGGGGAGCATATAAAGTAGGTAAAGAGAATTAAAACGTGCTGGAGGGCTCTGGCCATCATGTCCTGTGAGCGTCCTGTGTGGACAGGTCCAGCCGTTCTGCATTTCTGAGCAGCAGGATGTTGGGGTGATGTGGACGTGATGGGAATGTGCCTGCCAGGACTCTGACCCTTGACCCTGGGGTCTCTGTTTATTTGGAAGCATTTCTGCTTTTCTTCTTGGCTCTTAAGACTTCCTCTGCACGCGTGGGAGGGAGTTAAGCATAGATGGATAGACAGATGTCTGCTGAGTTTGAAAACAAACCCTTAAAACTGGGAAACGGTATGGGTCAAAATGGGTAAAGTTCTTGAAAATAAAAAATCTACTATTTATTGGTTCAGAAAAACTTCTGGCTTTCATTATGATTTCTACAATACAATAGGGATAATTTAAAAAGGGAAAATGGCTTCATTTTGAATCATTTGAAGAGAATTATTACTTTTGCTCTTATATGTGAGGATAAGGTGGGGAGAGTAATTGATCAATATTCTCTTAAATTTAGGATCTTAAAGACCCAATTCTTGGGAACAGAAGAGAGGACGAAAGGTGGGCAAATGCTGGGAAGACGGGCCGGTGATAAACAAGCGTAACTGCCCAGTGCCCAGAGCCCTCGTGGCCTTCAAAGACCGGGGAACAGATCCCTGCTCCTCCACTTCCCCTCACTGTCTCCGCCGTAAGTTTCATGGCACCTGCCTGAAGGTCTCTACCTTTCAAAAAACCGGAATTATGGATTGTGGGGCCCTGATGGGTTTCCCCAGCCTCGCTAAGCTTGACCTCCTCTGGTTTCCACTGGCAATCGGGTGGAAAACTGCTTTTAGCAGGGCTTCGCTGCAATAATCGATGTGTCATTAGCTGCAGCTATATTTAAACCTACAAGAATCAATTTCTAAGATCCCAGCAATTGTTATTGACCTATAAGCTGGTTCCTCAAAAAGCCTTAAAAAACAACGATCGCAGATCTTGCGGTGAACGACGGAAGGTGCGTGGATGGATGGAGGCTTTGTGTCCATGGCTGCCTTTGGGTAACTGCCCTGTTCTGGGAACATTGTGATGTGAGAGGCACAGGAAGAATTCTTATGGATTTTAAGCAGGGATTGGGAATGAAATCCTCACAGAGGCATCCAGAAACTGTTTTGCCAGGTAATTTTGCTGTCAAGAGGGTGAGAGAAAGGGGTGAGGAATATTAAGAATGGATATAAAAACACAAGGTGAATTTTAGCTCTTGATTTTCTGTTCAAAATGGGAACCACAGTCACAGTCTTCACCCTTCTTGGCTTCTCATAAGGAAGCCTACCCAGGTGCATAAGATGCACGGCGGGGTCTGAGCCTCCAGCTGCTTTTGTACCAAGAATAAGGAAGACCTTTTGGAAGTGTCTGTGGGCACGTGTGCTTCTCCTCCGCACCGCGTGTCCTCGGGCGACCCCCACAGAGCCGGGATCAGTAACTGCTTCCCAGAGAGAGTGGGAACCACAGGGATGCCTCCTAGAGTGCTCAAGAGAGTTAAGTGAATGTCAAACCTCATCAAAAACACCTAAATGTGACTACTAATAATGAAAATGAAGTTAAGATCTAATTAGGTTTAACACATCTAAGGTAAGGTCATGACACAAGTTGTTTTTCGTCATCTCTAGAAGACTGGAAGAGGGACACTCTGGCGTTGTTCAGCCTGTGTTGTGTTGGTCACAGTAAACAAGCGTTTGGGAAAATCGGCCCCCACGGAGACTGCGGGACTCCAGGGTGCGTGAGCTGAGGACCGAGGTCTCCTGAAGCTGTCAAGGCAAAGACCAGACTGTGCCCTGGGGGTGCCCAGCACAGCATGGACAGCCAATCAAGCTACACACACTCTGCCTGTTTTTCCGGCTGTTTCCATTTCCCAGGGGCAACCTTGGCTGTGCACAGATCCCACCCACATATGCTAAGCAGCATGTCTGCCATTGACAAGGGTAAATAACATTTTCTCAGGCGGGACTGGGCACCCCTAGATGTTTGAACTAAAGAGGCAACCCCGCCCCAAACCCCTCCCCCCAATTTCACGTGCTACTAAAAAGAGTCGATTGGTTATCAGGGGCAGGAGATGCCCTGCTGAAGGTGCTTAGAGCATCCTGTCGCCCTCGGCCCCCTCCAGTCCCCTCCGCTGGGAACAGGGGAACGGGCTGTGGGCAGCCAGAGGCACCTCGGGCTGTGTTGAGATCTCTCCGTTGCCTTCCGCTGATGTGCTTTCATTCCCTTTCCTCTCAATCATGAAGTTGGAGCTCTGTTCCGAGCTTTAGCTTTGTGCCTCAAAATTATTTCAGGGCACATTGCGTGGTTTTCATTGTCCCGTTTTATATTTTTAATGTTCCTTCGCTTTCTCTAATTTTTGAAATGCTTAGATTTATTTTCTTTAAAATTGATTTCACTTATAATTTTCTTGCTTTTTAATTTTTTTTAACTTTTGACTTGTCTCTATAATGCCTTCTAGCTTTTTTTATTTTGAGTGCAATAATTTTACCTTTATATCCTTTGTTCTTTATCTTTTATCCTTTCTACTTCTGTGTTTTAGTTTTTTACTTTTCTAGATTTTTATCTCCCTTGGCCCAAATGATATTTATCCTGACTCTGTTTTATTATTTAAACATTTTTTGACTTTCAGTCTTGATGTGGTTTACTAGATTCTCCTACTTAAAATGTCTAATTGATGTTTTAAAGTACCGTTAATTCATCTAAATTCACTGGATTTATGCTCCTCTTGAATGATTACCTTTACTTTTGCTCTTTTCCTTCTTTTATATTTTATTTATTTTGTGACTTAATTTTAGGGATTGTACATAGTTTAGGATTTTATTTTGGGGATCATGAGACCAGGCAGGAAACACGAATATGTGACTTGGGCCACAGGGGAGCAGGGGACCCGGGGCAGCTGCAGGCAGTGTGTCTTGTCTAGAAGATCCAAATAAAGAGAAAGCCGTTGAAGCAATATCTAGGATAAAAGCAGGTGTTAACAGTGATCTATTCTGAGTAGGACTACAGTTTGGTTTTCCTTCCCTGCTCTTCTGTCTTTTCAGTCTTTTACAAATATATTGCTTTTGTAATAATGGGAGAAAAAGTAAAAAAAATAAATAAAAGGCAACAGCAGCAACAAAAACACCATCCCCACCAGACAAAACACATCCTTGGGCTGGATGTGGCCTGCTGGCTCCAGTGCGTGACCTTGACATATTTTTCTCAAGGGCAGGAAAGAAGCCCACGTTGCAAAGAGGGGAAGCTGAGGCCTTGCCCTCGGCCACCCGCATCTCTGACCGAGCTCCTGGTTTTCAAGGATGGCTCTCCCCAAATCTTTACTTATCACTTCTCAAGGCTCTTACGGACAAGGTGGCTAACCAGTGAACCCCAAGGAGCACGTGCTGCATTCCAAGGGCAACTATTTCTTTGGAGCACCTGCATTCTTTTTATTTAGTAGATATGGTGGGTCACGTTTTCTTCCCCAGGTTGGCAGCCAGGAAACTCAGACCCAAACAGGTCATCTGCCTTTAACTATGACTCATGATCTCATCATCGTCTCGCAAATGTCCAAAACGTGTTTGTTCTTTCCTTGATTTCCTCACCAATTTTTGATCTCGTCTTATTGAATATATTTCATGAGACACCTTATTGTTATCTTTGTAACGATAAAGGATATTAGTAAATTCATTAACTCAATGAATGCGATCTGCCTCAGTTTATCCCCTCAGTCTCATTTCTGTATAACTCTTCCCAGACCTCTCTCCTACCCCAGCACACACCCCCTCATCGCAGACAAGCCTTCCCCCCGGGGCTGTCTCTCCAGAGTCCACGGCGAAACTTACCTGAATCCACCGTGCTTTCTTCAGGCCTTTGCCCCCGGTGTCAGCTCTGTCTAGAGTGGGCTCTTTGCTTGGCCTCACTGATCTCTCCTCATTTTCAAGGTGTGAGCTTTGAATCTCCTCCTCGAGACGACTTCTTCAATCAATTATTTATCTCTCCTGCCTTTCTGCTTAAGGTGCTTCTCCCTGCTCTCATAGAACCCTCTAGAATACTGTATATTCTAACCGTAATAGTTTCTTTTCTTCTCTTCATCTTCCCTGAACTGCAAGTTCCTTGGAGGCTGAGACTTTTTATCTTTTGAACATTTCTGTTAAGTGCAAGTACAGTGCTCCCCCCGGACACTTGCCCGCATTGAAACGAGTGACAAAACCTAAAATAGAAACTGGCGAGAGCGCTTTCAGAGGCTTGCCTTTGCTTGGGTGAATTAGTATGTCCTGTGCAGATTTTGACCTAGTCATTCAATGGCATTGCCTGAAATCGCCTGGTTTCCCCTGGAGAACCAGGTTTTACTGTATTAATTATCTGTCGGGATCCATCATTTGGGTCGGTACAGATTAACCTTGTCTTAAGTTTTGTATTGAGGTCGAGTTCAGGTTTTCGGATTCTCCTAAGTAAACCTGTGCACAGATATATTTCTGACTGTGGCATTTCCCTTTTCATTTATACAGCACCTAATACATTTCCTTAGCCTTCACCATAAAACTCCAGATGTTCTCCCTCAAACCCGCTCTTCCTCCAGTCTACCCTGTCTGTGATAACATCCTCCGGCTCCTCCTCCCCAGAAGCCTGAAACCCCAAAATAATCGCTGACATTTTAATCTCCTTCTCCTGTTACTTCCAGTCAATAGCCAAATCCCCTGGGGCCTATCCCTGTGACACGTCCCACTCTGCTCTTTTCTTTGCTTTCTCTTTGCCACTTCTCGGTTGGGGCCTCCGTCACCTGCTGCTTATTCGAGAACTTTATAACCCGCCTTCTGCCTCCTGTCTCCCCTCTCCAGCGCACCTTACTTGGGTGATAGGCATCCTCGCAAAGTGCACAGGGCCTCTGCACTTTGCTCTTCTCCCCACGGAGCTGGGCCCCACCCAAGGGCATGATACACTTCAGTGAACGGAGACACTGCCGTCAGGGGCTGCTCGTTGTCTGTGGGATCATGTCGGCATTTTCTAGCAAGACATTAATGACTCTGCGTAGTTTTGCCCTCACCGCTCCTCCAAGCTTCTCTGCAACTTTCTCCAGCATTTCCCAACTCTCCAACTTCTCCCCCAGCTGTGCCCTTTCTTGCCCTGGGGTGCGCCTCTCCACTTATCTCTGCTTGTCGGATGATATCTACCCTTTAAGCTTCCTCTTCAATGTCACCTCCTCCATGCTTCTACTTTGATAGATATGTTTTCCCTCTCCATGATGTTCTGGCAGAATTTAATTTATAATCTACTTCTCTCCTAGGCCCCACTGCATTTTTTCTTGACTCACAGTTACTGCATTTGACTGCATGCCTGAGTTTCCCCTTCTATGCGGTGGGGTTCTCCTTCATGGCAGGAAGAAACATCGTATTTAGCTGGGTTTCCTCTAGAGCAGTGGTCCCCGACCTTTTTGGCACCAGGGACCAGTTTCATAGAAGACAATTTTTTCATGGATAAGGGGATGGGGGTTGGGTTCAGGATGATTCAAGCGCATTACATTTATCGTGCAGTCAGACCTCTCTGCTAATGATAATCTGTATTAGCATCACCGCCTCAGCTCCACCTCACATCATCGGGCATCAGAGTTTCATGAGGAGTGTGCAACCTAGATCCCTCGCATGTGCAGTTCATAGTAGGGTCCACGCTCCTGTGAGAATCTAATACCGCCACTGATCTGATAGGAGGCGGGGCTTCTGTGTTGATGTGCGTGACTGGGAGCAGCTGTAAACACAGATGAAGCTTTGGTTCTTCATTGCCACTCACCTCCTAACAGGCCAGGAACCAAGGCCTGGGGGTTGGGGACCACAGCTCTAGAGCACCTTGCAACCCATCCCTGCTTTTATTAAGAAACCTTGATTATCTCTTATGGGTACCGAGGGCCAGTGGACCTAGCGTGGGGATCACAAAGTTGAATAAAACACAGTCCTTTCTACCAAGTATGACTCAGACTGGGAACCAAGGCAATCAGGAAATCGTCTGGGATTTGTTAAAATAAAAATCCTCTGTGACTCCAGGCGAGTCATTTCACTTCCTTGAGCCTTAGATGACTCACCTGTCAAATATCCTCTCTTTAAGGGCTTTTCTAAGAAAAAATAAAATTTTTAAAACACCTAATTCTGTTAAGATCTTTAAATTTTATAGAAAAAGACCGTTGCATAAATAACCCACATGTATATGAGCTTGGAATGTTTAACTAACAAAAACCCCAGGCTCTGATGGTCAAGGAGAATGTCTGATAATGAAGACAAGTTTTTCAGGTAGCGTCAATCTGGGAATTATTTTCTTCCTGCCAAAAGCCTGGGTGGCTTACATAACTCTACCTCGCCACAGCACAGAGATAAAAGCCAACCTTAGGTGACTGTAACAGGTAATTTTGCAGAGCATGCATTGCAAGACACTGTTACACATTTTTTTCAGGAGAAAATTAGGAACAGTAATAGCCCAAGCAATAAAATGAAGAGTCTGTAGTTTAATAACTTAATTTGGAACAATAGCTCTTCAATTTTTATAATAATATGAAAACAAGATACACGTGGATCTAAAAGCATAGGTCTCAGACAAGGATGAACAAATTGTGGGACGGTCTATCTGGGGCCAGCGTAGAGTCATTGCCCTCAACTGTATCAGGCTACAGGGTTTTATTTAAAAAAAAAAATAATAATTCCTTATTGGAATACATAGGCTTATCCTATACCTTATTTTCTGTTTGTTCAAATACATGTAGTGAACTTTAGTTCCCTTCATAAGCTTTGGTTCAGTTATTTCCAGGTAACCCTCTTGGTCGTTTATAAAGTATCAATTTAGAACAAATTTTCTTCAGGAGGTGAAAGGAACAGATCTTATAAATCAACACGTGCGGTGCGAAGAGGGAGGGATGAAGAAGAGGAATAATGAATACTTGCTGAACACTGGCAATTGTACAACTGCTTTTATGCTCATTTTGTAGGGGAGCTCAGAGGCATTAATTTACTTTCCCAAGTGAGCTGTTGACCTGGAATTCACCCCTGATTGGTTTAATTCAACAGCTCATGCTCTTTGTGGGATGGGTCCCCCTGCCTCCTGAGGTTCTGGGGTGCAGCGTAAGCAGCACTGTGCCGTAGCACATTCAGCAGCCAGGCAATTTCAGATCCGGGCCCCCTCCCTTGCCCACCCCCGGCAGAGCCAGGACTGTGTGCCTGCTGGCTGAGGGTCAGGAGCAGCTGCTCAGCGTGGTGGGGCTGGAGCAGTGTGGGAGCAGGCAGCATGCACAGGCCGGCCTGCCTGGAGCTACACACGCCGCCAGGCCAACAGCCACCGGGGACACCTTCAGTCTTCCTCATGCCATCACCGTCAGCTTCCTGACTTCCATGGGGGTGGCAGCCCGTTCTCCACATGCTCACCACCAAAATTTCTAAGTCTGATGCCTTAGAACCCTCTTTGTTTATTTATTGATTGCTTGGATATTGATTATTCCTGTGACATCATGAAAACCCATTTGACGAATACTAACCGCATGCCTCGTATGTGTTAGGGGCTAGGGATGCAAGATGAATTCGAGATGGTCTCTGCCCGAGCGGAGCTCCCTGCCTGGTGGGGGACAGTGAATGGACTGCGGCAGTGAAGCCATGGGAAGCAGTGTGGCACGATTAGCTGTGCCCAGGAAGCTCCAGAAAGCGAGAACATTCGAGCTGCTTTGTGAAAGTTGAGCTTCCCAGGTGAGGGGAGGCAGGAGGACTGTTCTGACAGAAAAGCCCAGGGCCCATGGGAGAATGCGGTGGTGCAGGATGCTTTAGGAAAACTGGTTGGAGCTGCATCGTTATTAGTGGCTTTATTTGATTTATCCTGTGGACCGTGGGAACCTCTGAAGGTTTTTGAGCAGTGTAGAGCTGCAATCAGATCTGTATTTTAAAAATCACCCATGAAATAGTGTGAAGACAGACTGAAGGAGAATGAAACCGAGGGCAATGGGTTAGAAGTATTGTCACAGCACAGAAAGCGATGACGGTGACCTCGGCTTGGGTAGTGGCAATAGGAAGGGAGGACCGGGGACAGATTTGAGAGAACTCAGAATGTCGTGCACATGTCGCTCTGTTGTCTGACGCAGCAAGAATAGCAACGTTTATGGTTGTCCTGGTTCACTGGAAAAACAGCCTGCCTGTGAAAACATCACTGACGTTTGCCTGGGTATTGGGGAAATGGCACAATTCCTTTTGCCTTATCTGTAAAATGGGCATCAGACCACACATGCTATAGACATCATGAAGGTTAAATATAACAAGTACATCACACTGCACATTGTGAATTTGCAGTAATTTTTGTTATTTTTCATTTTCCCATAATTTTCCTCATGTCAAAAGGTTAATATCAATACACTGCCCTGCTCTCATGAGATAATTGGGTTAATATTCAAATTTAAGATATAGTTGCTTATATTTCCAGAAAAGATTTTATTTTTGTGAGATGTAGGTATGTATATGTATGTATGTGTTTATTTCACTCTAATGTCAAGATAAAAATAAATACTATCCTTCCAAAGAAAACTAGAGTAAATGAAGTATGTTTAGAAAGATTTATGTATGGAGTTAAATTAATTCTTGAGAACTGAGATATTTGTAGTCATTATATTACTTCATTCTGAGAACAAGTACAAATGAACATGTCAAAAGTGATGACAATTATTATGCTTTTATAATTTGATTTCCTACATATTCTAATTATATTCTTTTAATTAGTAACCACTCTTTGTTCTTCAGCTTCCCCAAAAGACTGAACTCCATTCCTAATGCAAAACAGTTTGTAATTTTTATGTAAGATGACATGCTATTAAGTAAAAAGAATGACAATTGTTTTTCCACTAAAGACTTAGTAATGACAAATGAGAACTTAAGCAAATCACTGAACAAATATCCAATTTATTAAGTGTCTTAAAAAAGTTACTGTGTCATCACTGTCAGATTCAAAGTAAAGAGAGAGGACTCCAAAGCCACCTACATTTTAACTTTGGAAATTTATCCAAGATTTTGACCAGGCAAGGAACAAAGATGACACATTTCAAGAGGTTTTAAAAATGTAGTTGTGAAGATCTTGTTAGGAATGTGTTGAGAGGTGTCTGGGTATCAGAACACTGCTGGAGAGAGCTGCGTTCTGCTCACGTGTGGGCCCAGGACTGGCTGCACCACACACAGGGCTTTGCGGAACACTGCCGGCCACTTGCATCGCCACGATTCTCTTCACCAGTGTGCCCTGTCGCCCCTCCCCTGCTCCCAAATCTTATTTTACTACTTCAATATGATACTCCTTCATGGGGATGAGGGCATCGTATGTCAGGATGGTCAAATGTTAACAGAAAAAAGGTGGAGGAGGAGTAATGAAGTCTTGAGTGGTTACAGGTCCCCTTGATCCCATGATCTCATTTTATAGGCTCTGCATGTCTGTGCTTATATACTACAACGATCAAAACATCGAGGATACAGTATCTTGGTGTCTGCAGTTTGTCTTCAAGTGGTTCAGTTAAAATAAGATCATGGGGGGGCAGGAGAGAGAGGGAGAGAGAGAGAGAGAGAGAAAGCAAATGTGGTAGTGTATAGATAATTGCTGAACTTGGGTAAAAGGTATACAGGTGTTTGTTGTACCATTTCCTCAATATTTCTGTACGTTTGAAAATTTTCAATATACAAAATTAAGGAAACTTTCTAAAATCTTTAAAAAATTTTATTTACTTTTATTTTATTACTTAAATAAAGTTCACCTGAGAACTTCTAAAACCTTTTTTTAAAAGTATAGGTGATGAAGAACTTTTTAAAAAAGATTTACTAATAGTTGAAGGGCAAAGGAATTTGTGACTGCAATAAAAGTCCATTAATACAGCGAGGTGCCCTCTATAAAAAACAAAAAAGGAAATTTCTCTTTGTATGTTGACTATGGTTCCTATTGGCTTGGTTTTTTTGTAAACAATTAAGAGACTTTATTTTTCAGTAGTTTTATATTTACAGATTGAAGAGATAGTACATTGAATTCCATATACTCACTACCCTCTTTACTGTTTCCCCTATTATTAACTTCTTGCATCAGTTTGTACATTTGTTACAATTAATGAACCAATATCAATGCATTTTTATTAGCTAAAGTCCACAGTTTACATCAGGGTTTACTCCTTGTGTTGTACATTCTGTGGGTTTTGACAAATGTGTAATGTGTATCCACTATTACACAATCATACAGAGTAGCTGCACTGCCCTAAAGATCCTGGCCTCCGCCTATTCATTCCTCCCTCCCTCCCCTCCCCTCCCCTGACTTCAAGCAATTACTGATCTTTTTACTGTCTCCATATTTTTACCTTTTCCAAAATGTCATATACTTGGAATCATACAACACGTAGCCTTTTCAGACTGACTTCTCCCATTTGCCTATATGTGCTTAAGATTCCTTCATGTATTTTTGTGGCTTGATAGTTCATTACTTTTTATCGCTGAATAACATTCCATTGTATGGATATACCACAATTTGTTTATCCATTCATCTAGTGAAGGACATTTTTGTTTCTTCCAGTGTTTGGTGATCACGAGTAAGCATTCAGGTACAAGTTTTTGTGTGGACATAAGTTTTCAACTCAATTGAGTAAATACCTAGGAGTGTGATTGATGGATCCTATGGTAAGATTATGTTTAGCTTTGTAAGAAGCAGCTAAACTGTCTTCCAAAGTCTTTGTACCATTTTGCATTCCCACCAACAATAAATGAGCATTCCTCTTGCTCTGTATCCTTGTCAGCATTTGGTATTGTTAGTTTTTGTTAGTTTTTTTGTATTTTAGCCATCCTAGTAGGTACGTCATGGTATTTCATTGTTTTAATTTGCAATTCCCTAATGACACATACTGAGCATATGCTTTTTGCCACCTGTATATTGCCATCTCTACTTTGGTGAGGTATCTGTTTAGATCTTTTGCTCAGTTTAAAACTGGGTTGTTTTCTTATTGAGATTTGAGTGACTTTTTTTTTTACAAAGTGGGTCTTCTCATGAATGTAGGGCAGGGGTTCAACATGAATTCAATTCATAGGCAACTGTTGCAGCCCCTGAGCTGGGTAGTGAAGGAAGGAATGATTACTCAAAACACATAGTGTTTAGAGAGAAGAGGAGAGACCAAAATCTGAAGGAAAAAATGGCCTCCTCAGCTAACTTTCTCCCCGTATTTATTTCCAAGGACACGTGCAAAGGGTCAGTGCAGTCTGCTAATTTCTTTAACAACTTCCAAACAGGTCAGCTGTTTTTAGCTAATCTTTGCACTCAGCAAACAAGCAGCTTCGGGCAGGTGTTTTCACCTGTCCCTTCATTTACCTTGCTCAGGTTCTTTCCTTCCATCCATCCATCCATCCATCCATCCATCCATCTATCCTTTCTTCTAGGCCCAGTCCCTACAGGCAACTATAGCAGGTGTTGCTACTCTCATACCTGGTGTTTGTATTCCCCTATTGCCTTACTTACCGTGACATTGTTCCACAGAAAGTCCCTGCTTAAAATGCTTAGTATTTCAGACTCCTTTGCAGCTAAGGGTGGTCATGTGACATGGATCTGAACAATAAGAAGCAAGCAGAAGGTGCTGGCTAGGGCTTCCTAGAAAGATGCAGACTCCATTGGCATGTACCTGTTTGATGTTTTGCCCTTTACCAGCCCCCTACCATTTTCCTGAATGTGATGCAATGCCTTGATAGGAAGCAGCCATTTTGTGAGGATGATGACAAAGGTCACATAACAAGGACAGTAGAGCCAATGGCTAAAAGGAGCCTGAAACACAATGATACTGTGGAGATGCAAAAGCCCCGGAGCTGTCTCTAGACTTCTTGTTTTGTGATAAGAAGTGCCCTATTTGATAAGCACTTTAGTCAAGATTCTGTTATAGGTAACCAACTCACTCCCTGATTCAGCAACATTTTTCAAGCACTTATTAAGGGTGAGGCACCATTAGTGGTGGATATTAGCCCTCTAACATGACTACTCCGAGCAATTTTCATTTACAGGACTAGTTCAAAGAAGTACTATGTTTGATATGATTTTTTATTATGGACACAGTACTAAGGGTAGAGTTACATTTACTACATGTTCCACACTGGATGGGCATTATGAGGACAGGAAAGAGGAGTATTAAATCAGGATTTTACCGTCATGGAAACGATGATCTAATTAGAGAGATAAGATTGACCCATATGAAACAAACCTGAACACGTCAGGACAGAGTGATTAAGGGTTAATAGTGGGTCCACACTAATGTAGCAGCAGTTCATACAAGGCAGGGATCTCTGAAGAGGGAGCAGCTAAGGAAATGTGGTTAGCAACCTTGCAAACACGTCCTGGGTATCTATACCTTCGTATTTTTGAGTTCTAAATTAATGATCTAAATATAGACCCGGAACTATTCCCCTGGGTAAGTGAAGATGAAATGAAAGAAAGTCATTTTAATTTGAATATCAATTTAGCATTGAACTCAGCAGAAGTTTATCAGTCTGGTCTCCATATTTCAAATACTAGGACACTGGAATCATTCACTAAAATTCTGTTTACCTTATTAATTACCAGAATATTTTATGTTGGCATGATAAGGAAACTGAAATACATGTCATCTTAAAATAGACCCTTTAAAATCCTTCTTTTGAAAGTAATGTAGGTTAATAGATTAGGCGTCTTATTCATAAGGGATGCATGATTTTTCTACTGCATTTCTGCAAACTTGGGTAAAATTATCAACTGCTATTCATTTTCCCAGCGTTTTGTTGCTGTTACTATCTAGAACAAGATGTTGATCATTATCACACATTTGTAAAGACAAGAGCGAAACAACCTGAAATAGTTTTTCTTGGACACTTTATTGGGAATTGAATTTTTTCCTAAAACTTTTTCAATTTAGTTATCTTATTTGTAAATCAAAAAGAAGAAAGGCATGCAAGTAAATAAAGATAACATTTCTATTCGATGTTTTTAAACCCCTAGAGACACCTAGGAGAACATACTTGGCTTTTCTGTCTTCTAGTCCTTTCCTCTTCCCTTTTTTCTTGAGTTTGTTTACGTCTCAGTCATTAAGCAGTAACAGCCCATGTTCCACTGTGTTAGGGTTTAGGTTGGTAGTTTTAGGGATATGTTTAATAGATACTGCAGATTTTTTCACATCTGGGGTGGAAAGAGCTTGGATAGGGTAAATAAAAAGGGAAAAAGAATCTGTGGAAAGAGAAGATGGGAAGATTTTAATGGCAGAATATTAACGGATTTGACTAGGGCATAAAATCAACGGAACCCTGAGGCTTCAGGGTTGCCTGAAGCCTCAGCCCTGCAGGACGTCTGACATTTTCAGGTAGATAGACCTCTGTTTCCAGGAGCCCCCAAACCAGGTAAGATTGGAGTACAGGTGGAAACCCAAAGGGACTGCTGTGGGTTCCTGGCCCGAAGCATCCCACCTCTGGGCGCTGGAAGAGACTCTGGCGGCCAGAGCCTCACCCGGAGCCGGGGGCGGAGGACGAAGGGTGAGAGCCTCCCCCTCCGCAATCCTCCGCCCCTCGGCGCCGGCGCTCTGCGCTCCTGCGGCTCCCCATTGGTCGAGGCGCTCGCCAATCCTGGTGAAGCGGCCCCGTGAGCGGGCCCTGGTTGGTGGAGCCGGCGCTGGGCCCCCCTCCTGCTCCGGCCGGGCCCCCCGCCGGGAGGGGGCGTGGCCGCGGCCGTGGCCGGGCCGGAGGCGGCGTCGCTCGCGCCGCTGCGTGCGGTGTGGTGCAGGCGGGAGCGCCGGGCGGCCCCGGCGCGGCGGGACCATGGAGGTCGGAGCGCAGCCCCGGCGCCGGCGGCGGGAGCGCGGACCGGTGAGTGCGGGCTGCGGCCGGCTCGGCGCTCCAGTCTGGGCTGCCCTTCCCGCCTCGGCTCCGGCCGGGCGGCTGCCGGGGGAGGGGCGGGCGCGGGGCCGGGTCCCCCGCGGCCCCGCGGCCAAGCGAAGTTGCTGCATCGCGCCGCGCGCTCCGGCCGAGCGGCGGGGCCCACTGCGGGCCGCAGCGCCGCTCCACAGCCCCGTTGCATCCTCCGTCCGGCGCCCGCGCCGCCCGAGGCTTCCCGCCGTCGCTCGCGGCCCGGCGGCCCTTCGCTCCCGCCCCGCGCCCGGCCCTCCAACCCCTCGCCGGCCGGGACGCGCTCCCAGGACGCGGGGCAGCAGCCCGCCCGCCTGGCCGCAAGTGGCGCCCGGGCCTCTGCTCGCGCCCCACTCGCGACGCCCCGGGCCGCCCCGCGTCCGGGACCTTCGCGTCGCTCCAGCTCGGCGCGCCTCGCCCGCGTCTGCTCCAGCCCCCGCGTGCCCCCGCCCGGGTCCGGCCTCTCCTCCCCGGCGGCGCCCCCCACCCCCGGTGCCGCGTGCGTGGCGGTGCGGGCGCCGCTCCCCGAAGCGGCGGGGTCGCGTGGCTCCCGGCCTTGGTCGGGCTCCGCTCTCCGAGAGCCGGGAAGGAGGTCGGCCAGCCCCGGGGCCGCTCCGCCGGGATCCTCCGGGAGACTCTGCGCGGCGGGGCCGGCGCCTGACCCTCGCGCCGCGCTCAGCGGGGCTAGAATCTTCTCTCCCACTGTGCTGCTTCACGGGCAGTGGCGATTTCTTCGTGGTGTGGCCTCGCTGCATGGGATAGTTCCCCGGTGGAAAGCAGAGTTCTTAATTATTAAGAAACTATGCCCTGGGCTTAGGGATGAATGGGAGCATCTCATTTTCCTGGGTGCTGTTGGGTGGAATGGGAATTTTTTCTCATATTGGGATTCATTTTTAAATTGGTTTACTTTCAGCCATAATTTTTCGATTTTCAAAAACTGAAAGGCCACTTTTTGCTTTGCAGCACTTCAAATCAAATGCGTAATAGAGCATGACATTCGGAATCCACATTTTATCAGGGGAGAGGCTAGCTATTTGAAATATTTTGTATCATAAACATTTGGTTTGTCTAAAACTGTTAAAATGCCTTGACTCTGTTAAAACTAAGTTCAAAGTGTTATAATTGACTTATCTTTCTGTTGCCTCTAGGGCAAATTCTATTGAACGTTGGTTGCTGCTTTTTAGGTAGGCTTTACCCAGCTTTCCTTTTCTAGAAGTTTAACAATGCAGTGATTCTTTAAAGCTAGTTCTTTTATCTACTTGAGAGGTTAAACAAAAGAAAGCTGGGTTTGACCTTTCCCAAAGGCAGTTCTCATTGTGTCCTCTTCAGCTCCCTTCTCCCAGGGTTCTAATAACTTCAATATAGTTCTCATTTTTCTTCATTTTGAATGACTTTCGATTTTCTTAATTGATATTTAGAAAACCCGTGTCGTTTCAGATGTTTTTAAAGGTTGGGAAGTTTGGTTGACTTTATATATTTACCTTCCAATTTGTGGTTGTTCTAGAACTATCTTTATATAAAAATTGTTCTTGCACTTCCATTCGCTGATATGAACTTGCTAAATGGTGTTCTTTTATCTGTTTGCTTAAAATTTACAACCTAATGCTCAGTGACATGCTACGTACGCTGTTTTACACAATTCTGATAATAAAGATGGAACAGGCTTTGCTGCATGGTCATGCCAACATTGTAGCCTATCTGTCGTCAGTGCGTCTTCATCATACTTTTACAGTTCCCATAGAAACCTGCATGTTGCAAGTAACCTTTTGGTTATTGGCATATTTTGATTAAAATAATTGCATATTGTAAGTATTAAAAGAATTATCCTACTGGCGGTCTAGTACTAGTGGTCATCTTTAGAGCTCCAAGAACTTTCTTTGAAGAGTACTCACAGAATGTTTTTTACTTGGGAGGGGCTCTGCATTGCTGTACAGACCTTAAATTACTCCACTTCTCAGTCCTTTTTCTTTAGTGCTCTGTTTGCTTCTTTGAAGTCAGGCTTTTTTTGGCTTTACTCTTGGGCATTTGCAACCAAACGCTGCTGACAGTCATGCATTCTTCTTTTGGGCTTGTTCTTTGCATCTGTCTTAATTTATGCTGGTAATACAGAAATATTTTATGCCAGAACTACATAAATAATACACATTATAAAATTAATGTCTTTATGGTATAGAGATTTATGAAGGAAAAAGGCTCACTTTCCTTGTCCCCTGCTTCCTGCTGCCCTAATCCTGTTTCTTTCTTCAGAGATAACCACACTGTGGAGTGTATCCTTCCACATTTTTTTTATTAACCTTTTATATTCAAAAAGGCCTACTAAGAATCCGGCACTCCTTTAATCACTGGGGTTTCGAAAATAAGAGACTAGAGCTTTCAAGATGTTCATAATCTACCAGGACAAGCAATTGCAGTGCAGTGTGGTAAGTACTGTGATAGAGTCAGTAATCAGGGAGGGACGTGGGAGCCTCATAAGCACCACCTAATCCATTCATTCATTCAGTCAACTTTAGAGTTTATAATTTGTGCTGGGAATACAGAGATAAACGGGGCAAATACTTCTCTCAGTCCCAGATGAGCTTGCCGTTCAGTTCGGGTTCAATGCAGTGTATGGTAGGGGATCTGAAAGTGTCCAGCTTAGAGGAGGACCACAAACCCAAGCTTAGGGGCTATTCAGAGATCAAGAAAAGCTTCCCAGAGGAAGTAGCGTGAGAAGGAACTGGTCGAAGTCTAGGCTGAGGATAGAGTGTGCAAGGAGGTGGTCAGAGAGACGGTGCATTGGAGTAACTGAAAACAGCAAAAGTTCAGTGCAGCTGCTTGGTGGAGTGCAAGGGCAGGGAAGTGGCTAGAGGTGAGGCAGGAAAAGTAACTAGGGGCCATGACGTGGGCCTTCCGATTCCTGTTGTGTGGCCTTTGGACTCCTGTGGGCAATAGGATATGATTGAAGAATTCTGAGCAAAAGAGGGCCATCGTTGGATTTGTACTTTGGAGAATGGATTAAAAAGGGGGAAGGCTGGAAGGAGGGAAACTTGAGGAGGTGGAACTGCAGGGACTTGGTGGTTGGGTGTGTGTGTGTGTGTGAGAGAGAGAGAGAGAGCGCGCGCGTGAGTGAATGTGACGCGAGTTGGGCGAGGGAGGTGTTTAGGTCAGTATCCAGTTCTGGCTGGGTGGTTGGGTAATGGTGCCATCCTTAGGGGGCAGCAGCATCTTTTTTGGGGAAAAGATGTTGGCTGTGCTTGGCTGGGTGGTTTTAAGTGCCTGTGGAACATAATGTTCAGTTGGCTACATTAGGGATCTGGATATCAGAAGATATCTGGACTAGAGATACAAATGGAGGGTTCTTAGCTGTCCCAAACAGTTTGAGGGTTCCCAACTGTCAGCCAAGGTGCCACGGCAGACTCACAGGGAGCCGGGGATGGGATGGGGGGTGACGTTTTCAATTGCTGAGGAAAACGCAGCAATACTTCATATCTGTCTAACCCTGTGGAAACTTCTAGCTCAGGTAGTTTCTAGACTAGATTGCACGCCATTCCTTTCAGTGACCTCGTCTTTGTAAAGAGGGGTTTGCTATACCATGTGGATGTCAGTGTGGAATAGGAAATGAAAGAGGTGGTGTCCAGTCTGACTCCAGCTTTTGGGAGAAATGCAGCGCTCAACACGTGCAAACTTACCACTAGTAAGTACTTATGGTTATTTCAGAATGAAATAAAAATACTGTTTTTCTCTCAAATGAAGTATACTTTTCTCAAATGGGTGCTAAGGTGTTAGGATGTAAACACTTAAGTTGCTATGCAGTTGTTGGCGAAAGAGCCAGCTAGATAATGGTTTACGAGTTTCCACTGGAGTTAGCCCTGGGCTGTGATTAGAGATTGTGGCAGGAGTCTCGGGAGCCTAGCTGCTGTGGATTCCAGAGTGAAGGGTGATGAGGAGGGAGCCGGTCAGTTCTTTCCGAAACTGACTATGAAGAGGAGAGAATTGCATTAACTAGAGAGGGGCATTGGTGCAGGGAATTTCTTTTTTTAAAGTAGTGACTTTATTTTTTCTTATTAAAAACTTTTTTTTAAAGAACATTTTTTGTCTTCTCAAGACATGCTAGGAAAAGTATGGCCTCGTTGGTCTTTCTCAGGATGGGTTTTTCTCAGCCTGGCCTTGCCTTTTCCTAAGTGCTACTGTCCCTTGAGGTCATAATGTCCTTGTGACTGACTGTCCCCCCTGCTGTCTGTTCTTCTAATTGAATATTTTCTCCTTTTGGTGCTTTCTCTGGTACTTAGCTCATTGCCAGTTTCGTTTGTTTTATGTCAGAGCCTGTCCCCCATCTTAATAGATAGCCTTAGATGAGAATAATTTTTCCATACTCAGATTTCACTCTTAATCTTTGGAGTCAACCCTATTGTGTTTCTTTTTTCTTTTTTTTTTTCCTGGACCTGTGCCTATGCTCTTGGAGGTTAGCTCTTTTCTTCTTCTGTTGACTCTTTTTTTTTTTTTTTTAATTTTAAACATTTCAAACATCCCAGGGTATTTTCTCATCTTTCACATCTTCTGGAGTTTCTAGACCTTGGCTCTGAGCTCAGCAATTAGGATGATTTCTCAACTTTTTGAAATTTCTCTGGGGCCTGTTCTTAGGGTGCCCTCTCATCTTCTGGAGCAGTGGTCTTGAAATTGACCTAAAGTTATCTTCCAGTGTATTGTATGTTATTGAAAATTTAGTATTTTGTTTTTTTTTTCTTTTAGGTGTTTCTTTTCAGTTGGTCCACTAACGTTTGCATGCCTACGGTGTCTCAGACACTATTCTAGTTACTGGTGATAAGAGTGTTTAATGCAACCAAGCTCCTGCCCCGAGAAAGCTTATATTCTACTGGGGTAAAAACAAAGGGTAGGTCATCTTGCTAACTAGTTTACAAACTCTTTTTGGCAGGAACCAGATAGTAGGGTGCCTTGTACGTCATTAGTACTTAGTGTGTGTGTTCTGGCTTGTCAGATAAACTCAAGCATTGTAGTCACGTAAAGACCTTCATGTAGGTCTTTTTTTTTTTTTAAATGTGAAGTCTCGCTATGTTGCCCAGACTGGACTTGAATTCCTGGGCTCAAACTTGAAATCCTCCCGCCTCAGCCTCCCAAGTAGCTGGGACTAAAGGCACGCACCACCACTCCTGGCTTTCCTTTAGGTCTTGACCTTAGTTCACTATGATAATGCTCAGTGTCTTCTCCCACCGGCTTGTTCTCTCACAGCCTCAGTGATCTTTGGTCTTTGTATACTTCTGTTTTCCGACAGTTGAAAGCTGTATTGGATTTTTAGAAGTTGCTCCAGTACGTGCTGAAGATTTCATTACCATGCTGCGGCAGTTCCATTTTAGTTCTCATAGCGTCCTCTTGTTGAGAGCTGTTATCCATTTTGTGCACGTGAACAGCTCAGTGAAATTATGTTGCAGTATGAAAGTATGGGTGTGATTGACTGCAAACTGGAATCAGTGTGGCTATATTTTATCAGCTAAATGGATGAAATGGTGCATTCTTCGCACATAGTAGATACTCAACAAGCATTTTTACATTGACTGAAAATGTCATGTATTTTGATTCACAATGATATAAAAAGCAGGACATTATCACTACTGTATAATTTACAAAATTTGGTTTGAGTCATTTTGTTCTACTGATAATCACACTTATTTTCCAGCCCCTCAAAATATGTACGTGAGAAGGCTGTTTTTGCTTTTTGACTGTTTTGTTATGTAGTTCTGTGTTAGGATGTTCCTTAGGCAGGTTTCAGCTCTGAATTGGCTTTTCAACTCCTTGCTGGGCTGTGTTCTATCCTAAGTTTAGAACTAATGTTTATGAAGGGGCTTGTGGGTTTAAATTGTTTTCTGTGGTGCATGGGAGAAGCTCTAGTCCACACTGAGGGATGACATTAACCGGAAAGGCGACAGCGAGCACAACTTGTGTTTACGTTTGCGTCATCTGACTTTCCATTTCACCAAAAGTAAGATCTTAATTTTGAGGGGAAGATTGTAATTTTCCAATGTAGGATACATGTCCATTTTTAATATAAATACCAAAATGCATTTTTAAAAAATAACCAACTCAGTAGAATTTAAAACATATCTTTGTTCTGGGTTTTCCATAGTATTTGGCTCCATTTGTGCACTTAGAGTTAATTATCATGGTTTTTGATCTAAAGACCAGAAATACACAGAAACCCCCCAACTCCCCAGTCACTTGTCTTCAGATGTTAATTACACACTACAAACAACATTGTTTCCCAAGCCTTCACTAAAATGTGAATTGTTCTTTGAGATATCCCAGTGAGGAAGATTATTAAAATGTTACTCCTTTTCAAAAGTTGGCACTGCAATTTAGAATGGTTACAAGGTTTATCAATGATAATGAAGTTCATACCTGAGATGTAATTAAAATTTTCATAGCTTCTCTGCTGTTTGTTGCGTTGCATGAGCTTAATTAAAAACTTGTTCCATTTCTGACATGTCCAGTTCCCTCCATACCTCTCCTCAAAAAAATTTATGGAAACTTATGCAAAACTTCAGAACACCATTTGAAGGAATTGTATAGGGATTAGGCACCGAAAGGTTTAGAACAGCTATTAATACTTTACGTTAAACTATGTTTACGGTTCCTTTTTTTTGCCAGACAGGAATTTAGAAGTTTGTGGCTTCATTTCTTGGGCTATTTGGTTTCTAATGATTGCCAAATTTCATTTGAGCCAAAATATCTTGCCCTGCATTTTAATATTTACTCAGCATTCTTTCTCTTTTTGGATACTGTTGTAACTCATTTCAACTTGTACATAAATGAAAGTTACAAATAGATTTTTGTTTAAATGGAATATGTACTTTATTTTTATTGTCTGAGATATGATTTTATTGAATATAAACAGTGGAGGCTTATCTCACTTGTCCTCCATTAGATAAAGATCTAAATTAGCTTATAAGAAATACTCATAATAATAAAGCTAAGTATGAAGAATCAGAAGTATATGAGGACCAGAAATGAAAACAACAAAAGCTACATTGTTTTTTTATCTCATGGCCTGGACAATAGTCCAACAAAAGCTGTGCTTTCAGTAAGGTTCAAGTCTGTGTGGTCAGGGTTTTAGACGTGAGCGCTGACTGCTTCGATAACTGCAAGATTTCAGTGACTCAGCACAAGAAACATCTGTCTCTCGCCCGTGTGGAAGCTTACGTGGCCTTCCACATGGCTGTCCAGGCAGTGAGCCTTCTTCCACCTTGTGAGTCAGCCTCCCATGGGAATTGGAAACCCGCTCAGCTCAGCTGGTGGGTGGGGAACAAGAGCAGAGTCCTGTGGGAGGTTTTTATGGGACAGCACACATTACTTTACATCACACTAGCTCAGATTTGTCCTTGCTTAGCTTAGCTAGAAAACATAGCATAGCTGTGAACCCCGGGAGAGTAGGACATGGGTATAAGTGGCATAACTGGTCTCTGCCCCAGACTGACTGGGACTTGGCTGAGCGTCCTGGTGGCCACAGTGAAAAGGGAACCATCCTCAGCTCCATGCTATAGTTCCCTCCATCCATAAAGAACATACTAGTTTCCTTTTCTTAATATGTCCCCTGATTTCACACCTGGGGCTTTGTATTGGTTACATTGAAAGGTGTGGTAGGTGTTGTGCTCAGTGGCATTTTTATAGCACATAGTACAGTGGTTCTTTTAAGGCCGATTATCATAATATCCTTAAATGAAATAAAAATGTAACTTAATTAAAAACAATTCTGTAGAGAGTCAAACTAACATGGTTTATATACTTCCTAGTGGTAAGAATGAACACACTGCATATCCTTCAAACAGCCATTCAGGAATATAATTGATTTCAAATGAATTTTTTGGTGAAAAATGTATAGAAGATAATTTGAAGTTATTGTTTCTGATGAACTTGCAGTTGCCAGTATTTTATGTTGTCAATTAAAGATAGCTTTAGAGACCAAGAGAGAAATGGTTGACTAATTCAAAGTCAGTATTCTGCATGCCAAGCTTGTACTACACCAGGGGTTGGTAAACTACAGCCTGTGGGCCACATCTGGCCCTTTGCCTGGTTTTGTAAAGAACATTGTATTGGAGCACAGACATGCCCATTCCTTTATGTATTGTCTGTTGGCTGCCTTAGTGCTGCAGGGCAGAGCTGAGCTGGAGTAAGTAGTGGCAACAGAGACTGTCTAACCCACAGAGTATAAAATATTTACTGTTTGGCCTTTTACAGCAAAAATTCCCGACTCCTGTTGTGGAGAACAAATTTTCTGCCTTTTCTTATGGGGCTCATAGCATAGTAGGGGAGAAAGATAATAAACAAACAACATGTAAATACGTGTAGTAGCAATAGCTATAAAGAAAACAGAGAGTGAGAAGAGAGAGTATCAGACACTGCCATTTTTGATAGAGTGGTCAGGGTGTCACTCCTAGGTGGCATTTGAGCAGAGATGTGAACGAAGGTAAAGGAGTGAGCTGTCCACGCAAATATTTTGGGGAAGAACCTCCTGGGGGGAGGAGCTGCAGGTGCACCCTGGAGGTGCTTGAGCAGCAGGGAGGGCAGCGTGCATGAGGGGCGCGTGGTGGCCGCAGTAGTGAGGGGCTGGGTTGTGTGGGGCCACGTAGACTGGGTGCGCTTTGCAGTTTGGGTCTGAGGTGAAAATCCAGTGCAAGGTTTTGAGCAGGGAAGTGATATTTGCCTTTGACTGTAAAAGGGTCGAATGCTGTGTGGAGGACAGACTGTAGGGGCAAGCTTCAGAGGAGGGTGTCTGTGTCCTAGGCATTCCCAGGTGCTGTAGCTATCGGATGAATCAGACGGATCCTGTCCTTGAGGGGCCGATAGTGTAGTAGCAGAGAGAAGGGATCACCGTAAGCACTGCTGTTGGTGGAGAAGCAGAAGGCGCCCTGGGATGGCTGGAAGGGGTGCCTGACTGAGAACTTGGAGGGCCTTAATCAAGACTCTGACCCCGTACCTGAGCTCCCAGATTCTCGGAAGGACTGCTTGCGTGGAAGAATTTTCAAGTGTTAGACGCGTGGACAGGTACTCAGCCAGATCCTCAGGTGCTGCTAGAGCAGAGTTGGTTGTGGCTTTTGGGTCACGTGCTGGTGCCAGCGAGTGTGGTCTGGAGCCTTGTGGGAGAATGATTCCGAGGCTGCATCTGGGCTCTGTGGGGTATGATGCCATGGCCCTGAAGGGCAGGGTGAGATTTGCAGCCTTTGCCAGAGAGCAGGGCAGAGGTAATTTTAGTTTGGAAAAATTAGTACCATGGGCTGTAGAAAGTCTCAGTAAATTGTCTGGAATGTGTTGCAGAGCATTGCAACTTTCCCTGTGTGCCTGGCCGCGTGAGTTAGTTGCAAAATGTACTTCTGCATAATTAAACAAATTGGTCTTCCTGTCCGGAGTTATTAGATATGAGCCAATTAAACGTTGGATGATGTCTGTAAAAATGATTCAATTTTTCAGATAGGTGATATTAAGCCATTTGGATAATAATTAGCTGAAAAAATATTGTCATATAGAGAGGATATTCGCTTTTTAGGTCTCTATAAAAGGGTGTCCAGGTCATCCAGAAACAGTATTAGTGATCATAATATAGGTTTAAAAAGACGTAGGCAGAGGAAATAAAGTCACAGTCAGAGGGAAATGTTTTTTTCAACACGCTCTGCAACTGATAGAACAAAGGACAGAAGATTGGAACAACAAAATTGATAAACTTGCCCTCATATTTCTAAACGTTGTACTTAACAGCTACAGAATACACATTCCTTGCAAGTACACTAGACGTTCACCCAAGTTGTTAGCTTGTTGGGGCAAAAGCAAGTTTCAATATAGTTTAGAGGATTGAAATCAAACAGAAGTGTTTTCTAAATTGAACTAAAATCAATAGCAAAAGGTAACTAGAAAAATCTTTTCTAAATAACCTATGATCAAAGCAGATATTATAGTGAGAATTAGAAAATTTCAGAAAATAGTTTGATTAGTCTTAATATAAAAATACTGTGTATCAAAGTTTGTGGGGTGCAGCTAAAGTCATACTCAGAGGAAAGTTTATACCATATGCTATATATTAGGAAAGAAGAAAGCCTGAAAAATGCTTAGTGATCTGAGCATTTATTTCAGAAAAGAATAGCAAACTAAACCCAGAAGAAGTAGGTAGACATTAAAAAAGAAGAAATTGATAAAATAGAAAACAAATATATAGTAGAGAAAATGGTAGTTCTTTTGAAAAGACTGATGACATCAATAAATTTGGTGAGATTAATCAATTAAAAAAAAACCAGAAAGCACAAATAACCAATATGAGCAATGAAAAAAGGAAGTATCTTAAAAGATCCTAAGGGTTTTTCACAAGATGTTATGAACATTTATGCTAGTAAATTTTAACTTTAGGTTAAATGGAGAAATTCTTCCCTTCAGTGTGGTTTTGTTATTTAAATTGCACCTAGATCATTTGTGTTAAGGTCCCTTCCCCATCTTGTCGATTTCATTTTCTTTATAACATATGAGTATTTTTAACATGCTTCCAAGAGTATAAACTGTACAAAAAGTTACAGTTTCAGAGAAGTATCACTCATCCCTGTGACCCTGCCCTTCCTCCCCTTTATAGAAAACCAAGCTCACTGTTCTCTGATTTCTTTTGTGAAGATAAGAAAATATATCCATGTTTTATTTCCCTTTCTCTCAAAACCAGAAAGTAGCATACTGTGTATGTTCTGTTGTACTTTGCTTTTTTTTCACTAAAATATATACCCTAGAAATTACTCTGTATCAGTTCTAGAGCCTTTCTTCATTACTTAATTAGTTTTACCCAGGTTACATAATGCTGTCCACGTAGTGTGAATATAATGTAGTTGATCACCTGGTCTTCTATGCTTGGACATTTAGGTAGTTGCCAATGTTTCGCAATTACAGTACAAATAGTGTTGCTATGAGCAACCTTGTGCATATGTATTTTTGTGTTGCAGGAGGTTTAACTTGAGGCTAAAGTCCTCAGGGTTGGATTTCTGGGTTGAAGGATAAATGCATATGTAATTTTGTTAAATACTGCCAAATTCTGCTCCGTAGAGATGGTACCATTTTTGTATTTGCTATGAGCAGTGAGTGCCTATTTCTTTGTAGCGTTGCCAATTAGAGTATATTGTCAAACTTTTGAATTTTTACCAAGCTGATGGTTGAAAAATTTTGGTGTAGTTTAATTGTGTTTTCCTTGTTATGGCTAAAGTTGAAGGTCCTTTCATACGTTTAAGGGAAATTTTTATATTTTTTTTGAGAGTTGTCTATTGCCATTTTTTTCTGTAGGAATTTTGTTCTTTTCTCATTCAGTTTTTACAAGTTCTTTTTATGGACTGGGTGCGGTGGCTCACACCTATGATCCCAGCACTTTGGGATGCTGAGGCAGGAGTTGGAGGCCAGGAGTTGGAGGACCAGCCCATGCAACACAAGAAGAACGTCTCTACAAAAGTGAAAAAGTTAGCTGGGCACCCCTAACTTCTCTGGGACTTGTAAGTAATAAACTTCTTTTGTTTCATACATTTTGCCTTCACTTCCTTGTTGTGTCTTGCTTGACACAACATACTATAGTGTTGTTCTCAATGTTATTTGACGTCTTTAACAAACTGTAACCATCATGAGTGGGCATTGCATTTTGTGTAGTGCATTTTCTGCATCTGTTGAGATGATCATGTAATTTTTGTCTTTTATTGATATTATATATAGCATGTTGATTTTTGGAGGTTGAACCAACCTTGTATTCCTGACATAAATCTCTTTTGTGGTGTATAATCCCTTTATATGTTGCTTGATTTGGTTTGATGATGTTTTGTCGAGGATTTTTACATCTGTATTCATGAAGGATATTGATCTGTAGTTTTCTTATGTTATTGTCTCGCTTTGGTGTCAGGACAAAACTGGCTTTATAGATTGAGTTGGGAAGTGTTTCTTCTTTTATTTTCTGGAAGAATTTGTGGATTGATGTTTCTTACTTAAACATTCACCTGTGAGGCCATTTGGGCTGAGCTTTTCTTTGTGGGAAGATTGTTAATTACTAATGCAGTCTTTTAATTTGTGATAGGTTTTATTCAGCTTTTTTCCTTTTTAAGTCAGTTTTGTTAATTTATATTTCCTGGGATTTTTCTTTTCATCCACATTGTCTAGTTTGGTGGCATAAATTACTTCATAGTATTCCCTTATAATTCTTATAAACTTTTTATAATTGATAGTAATCAATCTTTGTTTTTATTCCTTATTTTGCCAATTTGTGTGCACATGTGTGCGCACGTGTATTCTCTCTCTATTTTCTGGTCAATCTTGCTAAAGATTTGTCAGTTTTGTTTATCTCAAACCATTTAGATAGGATTTAATGTTAAGATTGTTTTTTACAAAAATCATTATCTGATGTCTGTGACTGCCTTTTTGACTTTAGAATTTTAGAATGATGTTTGTCTAAGTCTGTCTTTTGGAATATGAAACTGATATTTTCAAAAACAAGAAGAAGATAGAAACTAGATTAAAATATAAAAGTAAGTAAAATATCCAAACTAGAGAAGGGGAAAGATGGTGATAATTATTATTAAGCAAACTATAGTAATTATTATTTTTGCTTACCATTAGTTAATTTTGGGTAGTAGACAAATATTAGGTCATTAAATACGAAATTTATGATTTCAAATCATAAGTGTAGTATATTACATCTCAAACAAGAAGCAGTACAATTACTCAAAGTAGCCATCTAAACTATTGACACAGTTTTGCTATCTTAACAGTAGCCTGCTTCTGCCAGCAGCAAAGAAGCCTGGAGAGCGAGTGGCGATGAAATTGTGAAAGGTGTTTCTACAGCTTGTTGAGAATTGAATATTTTTCCTTGCAAGAAGTGGTCGAAAGCCTGGAAGAAGTGGTCGAAAGCCTGGAAGAAGTGGTAGTTACTTGGTGCAAGGTCTGGTGAATATGGTGGATGACAGAGTGTTTCCAAGTCCAGCTTCTGCAGTTTGAGCAGTGTTGTTTGTGTGACATGTGGTCAAACGTTGTCTTGCAAGAGGATCGGCCTGTCTCTATTGACCAATCTCAGCTGCTTAATGGCAAACATCCTCATCATTTCATCCAAGTGGGTAGATATCCACTATAATTGATTGACCAGGTTTCATGAAGCTGTAGTGGATAATACCAGCGCTGGACCACCAAACAGACACCATTAGCATTTTTTGATGAATGTTCGGTTTTGGACTGTGTTTCAGCACTTCATCTTTATCCAACTATTGTGCTGAACACTTGCGATTGTCAAAAAGAATCCATTTTTCATCTTGCATAACAATGCAGTGTAGAAATGGTTCACCTTTACATTGTTACAGCAAAGAAAGGCAAGCTTCCAGATGATTTCTCTTCTGACACTCATTTACTTCATGCGGAACACATCTATCCAGCTTCTTTACCTTGCCCATTTGTTTCCAGTGATCCAATATTTTTGGAAAAATAACGTCAAACCTTGCTGCTAATTTACACGTAGGTTGAGATGGATTTGCTTCCATTACAGCTTTCAGCTCATCATTATCCACATTGGTCTCAGGTTGCCCACATGGCTCATTTTCAAGCATAAAATCACCAGAATGGAACTTCTCAAACCCTTGACATACTGTGCGTTCATTAGCCACATCCTTCCCAAACACTTCATTGGTATTTCAAGCTGTCTGTGCTGCATTGGTTCCACAGTGGAACTCGTATTAGAATATAACGTGAATTTTTGACTTATCCATGGTTTCACAAAATTTGCTCTTAAAAAATTTGAAAGATAATCACCAGCCAAAACATGCATTTGCAAGACTGAGGATGCACCTTCACAATAAAAATAAAACAAGAAGTGTCAAAGTGAAATGTCGGAAATATCAACTGTCAAACCTAGTACTCGAGGACATCAGACATTTCATACTTAATAAGTTAATACATTCAAATATTTTAATATTCTGTGGAATATATAGGTGGGTAGTCTGGTTCCACACAGATGTTAAATTGAAGTACCAAGGTTGGGAAACAGGTTGAAAGTAATGACATTCTTTTTACTGAGGAGACATTTATTTTTGGGGTTGTTTTGCAGATATAAAAATTTTTTTTTTTTTTTTTTTTTGAGACAGAGTCTCACTCTGTTGCCCTGGCTAGAGTGAATGCCATGGCGTTAGCCTAGCTCACAGCAACCTCAAACTCCTGGGCTCAAGCGATCCTACTGCCTCAGCCTCCCGAGTAGCTGGGACTACAGGCACGCACCACCGTGCCTGGCTAATTTTTTCTATGTATATATATTTTTAGTTGTCCAGATCATTTCTTTCTATTTTTTAGTAGAGACAGGGTCTCACTGTTGTTCAGGCTGGTCTCGAACTCCTGACTTGAGCGATCCACCCGCCTCGGCCTCCCAGAGTGCTAGGAGATATAACAATATCTTTACCTTGCCTAATTTACTACTATTTTTGTGTCTCAGCGAGTTCCTAAAAAAGAAAAAAAGAAAAACACAACTCTCTCCGTCTACCCCAATCCCTGCCCAGTGTTTGGCATGAGAGACTCTTGTGATTAACCTTTTCCACCAGAAGAGGACATTCCCAGTGTGAGCACTGATTGTGCTTGGTCATCAGAAACAAATGAACTAGCAAGGAAAATGAATGAATAAGCTCAGAAAAAAAAAATGAAACTGAATCATGCTGAAAAATATAGATGAATTTTTAGTTTGCTTGTATTTCCATAACATTAGATATTCAAAATTGGAGTTGCCTGTATTTCGAGTACTTAATGCAATTCTTACTATGCATTTTTGGCTTTCCAATGTTTAAGATTTTATTAAATAACTCTTAAACTTTTACTGCTAGAAGAGTACAAGGATAGGCTCTTATTAATATGAATGTGTCCAAAAGTTGGCAGTTGTGGTTTTCTTGTCTCAGAAGTGCTGTAACATAATATAGTTTTAAATATGTGCAGTTTTCTGTTTTTCTCAAGATGTTCAATTCTTTTTCAGAAATCTGAATCTCAGTAAATGATGCTAAACTTTCCATGGGCTTTGTCTAAAACTGGCCAAGCATTAGATTCCTATTCATATTTCTTTTGTAGATCCAATTAACATTCACATATTATTTCTGAAGTGTTGGATTTCATAAATTATTTTTTGTCGCTTGTTGATATTTTCGTTATTTTGGGGGTAAGGTGCCTAATTCTAGTGTCAGCCTCAGACTATTTCTGGTAATTTTGAAATTTATTTTTTTTAGAGATTGTTTTGCAGGCATTGGTTGTTGACAAAATGAGGAACTCATGTCTGAATGGATAGAATGTGATTTGTTTTCCTGATTTGAATAGAATTTGATTAATTTGACTATCCTTATTAAAATATTAAATAATAAGATTTAGCAAACTTCATTGCAATTTATGTTGACAGAATTTCTGAAGTGGTATTCTGAGCCGTTACCCCAGTTCAGCCACAGTTTTTTATAGTTGAATGAATAGAAATCCAGAAAGGTTTGAGTTGACCGAAACATTTTGATCTGTTTTTTTTTTCCTCTTGCCCGGAGAAACCAATGGGAAAACTTTCAGTTTTATTCCAGAGCCACTCTCTTTTAGCTGTTGACATTTTGATTAAAACTTTGTTAAAGTCTGAGAAAGGGTGAGACCCCCATCTCTACAAAAAATAGAAAAATCAGGTGGGTGTGTTGGCACGAGTCTGTAGTACCCCAGCTACTCAGGAGGCTGAGGCAGGAGGATCGCTGGAGCCCAGGAGTTGGAGGCTGCAGTGAGCTAATATGGTGCCACTTCATTCTAGCCAGGGCAACAGAGTGAGAACCTGTCTCCAAAAGAGAAAAAGCTTTATTAAAAATAAAAAAGTTCTGTTAAAAAAGGTTAAAAAACCACTGCTTCTGTGGTGTAGGGGTCCCAAGTAGATATGTTGTCAATGGAAGGTAATCAGAATCTGTGGACTTTAAAAAAAAAAAGAAAAAAATGTTAGCACCTACACTAGCGAATCTTTCCTTGACAATCATTTGCTATAAACTGGGCTTCAGTATCATGAGAGTAGACGGCAACATTTGGAATATTGAATATGGAGGAAAATACAGTGATTCTTCTCTTCAGCCTTTGCGTTGGCATACGATGTTAGCAGGTGTGGACTTAACTATGCTGAAATTACCTTCAGCTCCTAAAGGAACGGAATAAAGGAAGTTTGTTCGAATGGTTGGTAGATTTGTGGTTTATAGACACTGAATTCTGTGATCCATCAGCTTCCTCTTTAGAAGTTCTTGAGCTAAATTTGTGGTTCACCTTAAGCCAGTGTACAGATCTAAAGGGATGCTTTTTGGCGTGAGTCTCACTTCTGCCTCATTTGGTGCTGCTGCTTTTTTCTTCTTCACTTCCAATAAATGTTATCTTGCTTTTTGAACACAGTGGGATATGCCCAAATACAGTCACGTGGATGGATCCCGACCAGACTTCACCTCTTTGTGGGTTTCAGGCTCGATTGTCCGTGAGACCTGATGAGACCGAAGAGCACCTGGTGGGGGCAGGGACTTTGGGGCCACACTGGTTTGGATTCAGATCTTGGCTCAGCTGTCCGTTAGCTGTGTGATGTGGGGACATTTCTTAACTTGTGTGAGCCTTGATTCCTTCCTCTAAAAAAAGAAAGCTTACCCCACAGGGTTGTTTGTAAGGAGTACACTTACGTAAGGGAATGTAAATAATAAATAAAGAGCTGAATACAGTACCAAGAATAGAATACTGCCCAGTAACTGGCAGAGTAAAGAACAGCTATAGCAAGAAAATCCCTAAGAAACCTTCAGATCTGTGTGTGTTTTCAGACCACACTCTGGAAGAGAGGGTAAAAACAACCTAGATGTCTTCTTTAGCTGTTAACATATCCTCTATAGGCTGGATACCTTGAGACCATAATTAGTCAGTAAGAAAGGTGAGGACAGGCACCTCTGTGGATGCTTAAAATGGGAGCAGAAGGAAATTAATGGTAAGGTAGTGATTTGAAGCCTGGGATCTTTCTTAGTGAAAAGATAGCAATAGCTATGCTACAGAGGCTTGCACAGAGCATCGATAACATGTGTTAGTTTTCATAAGTGAGCATGTTTGTGTAATGATTTATAGTTTTAAGTAGCTTTAATTACATGATCTCAGGTGATATTTACAGCAAGACTGTAAGATAGCTTATTATTCAGATGATCCTGGTTCTCATGAGGTTATGTTCCAAAAGGAGAGGGCAAGGATCAGAAAAAATAGCATTATTTTCCTTAATGGGTGAGAAACAAAGCTTCTCATATGCACACATGGCAAGTGGTTCAAGAATTCCTGATTCTAGTGTAGGACTCTTGTTCCTATCGTGATGGTTATTATTATTGTTTTTGCTCAAAATGGGAGTACTTGAAAATGCAGACTAGTGCATAGCTAGAGTAGACAGGGCTGCAGCTGGAGCACAGGGCTCCTGAGCCCAAGTAGGAGTTCTTTTCTGCTAGGTGGTGTCTTTCAAGGAGAATTCCCTATGTCATTACAAATAATGAGTTTGGTTATATTACTTGTTCTTTCTTTGAACACTTTTTCATAAAAGTGGCCCTGAACACATTCTCTTATGGAGTCTGGACTTTAAGTTACCCTCTGTATCCATTTCTAGAATGTCCCGTTTCCCCTTCCTAAAGCTTGGACTGTCTTTTGAGGTCCCTCCAGCTTTGTTGTAGTTTGCTTTTGTGATCCAGAGGCTGCCTAAGGCCCGTTTCATCCTCTTCAGGTAGCCGCAGCAGGTAGTGACTGGAGTCCGAAGTGTGGTTGCCATTCAAGTAGCCCAGAAAGGTTTGCAGTGCAGAAGCTGAAAGGGCTGACCAGAGATGTGACCCACTTGAAAGGTTCTGAAAATTCAGTGAAGAACATTTGGGCTCTATGCACTGGACCCGGGACCTCCAGTAAGATAGTTTGTTTTTGCCTAATGTTTACTTAACCCTCTAACTTGTAAATGGTATTCCCCTACCTCCCTGAGAAAACAAAAGACACATACTTGGTTTTCTGGGACTGTAGAGATCTACTATAGCAAGCATCATAACAAAGACACTTCCTTCCAGATGTCTTTTTTTCTCTCTCATCATAGTTAATCACTTAGTTGCAAGGGATTAGTAAATTAACAGGATGTTGGAGCAATTTTCCTATTGCTTTTCCTTTCCTTTTTTCTTTTTTTGGGATAGTGTCTTATTCTGTCACCCAGGCTAGAGTGCAGTGGCATCATCATAGCTCACTGCAACCTCAAACTCCTGGCCTCAAGTGATCCTTCTGCCTCAGCCTCCTCAGTAGCTGGGACTACAGGCACGGCCCACCATGCCCGGCTAATTTTTCTATTTTTAGTAGTGATGGGGTCTTGCTCTTGCTTAGGCTGGTCTCAAACTCCTGAGCTCAAGCGATTCTCCCACCTCGGCCTCCCAGGGTGTTAGGATTACAGGCATGAGCTACTGCGCCCGGCCTTCCTATTGCTTTTTCTTGGCTAGTATGATTTCTGCACGAACATAGGTGAAACATCTCAGTGTTTAAAGATCTTTACTATGAAAACCCCTGATTGTAGCAAATGAGAGTGTCTTGTTAATTCCCAGGAAACATTTCCTAAGAGTACTTTTCTTGAGTGCTTGTTTGTAAACCCAAAGTGTAATTTTAATTTCCAGTACTATACAATAAACACAATTTTTGTGTAATACTAGTCATAGGATTTGGAATGATAGCTGTGAGGCCTCTGTTAACCTAATCTATATTGGATACATGCACTGCTCTATATTGAGAGTTCTGGTTGTTAACCAGTGGAATTGTTTATTACAGAAATTAAGGATGGCTTTTTGGAGTTGTAATTTCAGTAATTTCTTTGTAATTACCAGGTAAAGGGTGATTTGTCTTGAGCTCAATTATTTCTATAAGTTAAAATAAGCAACTTATAAAATATCTTCAAGTTTTATCTAGGAAACATTCACAAGCTGCAAAAAAAACATGTGAGATACTTATTCAGAAGTTGTAGTTGCTAGTGGTGGTGTGTTCAAAGTATATATAAGACAAGAGGTTTTAGAATCTCTTGCAAAGTCCATATTGCCCTGTGTATCGACCTTACCAAAAGTCATTACTGTTTCAAGGTCTTCTTTACTCCTCTGATAGTTCTGACAACTCATGGTAAATAGCCAAGAGAGTAGAGGAATACCAGCAATACTAGTATTCTCAGCATCATCTGGTAAAAGAGCGTAGTGAGGTAGCAGATTCCCTCCTCCGAATCAGAGCTTCCATCATAACGTGGGTGATATAATTTTCCCAATCATTATAAAAGCAAAAAGAGAGCAAAAAGAAAGAAACTTTTAAAAAACGGACTGAAATGAAGAAAGGCAATTCACAAATAATATAGATCATTAAATATGAAATGTCTGATTTTGAATCTAAAGTGTAGTTTATTATATCTCAAACAAGAAGCAGTACAATTAATCAAAGTATGCACCTAAACTGTCAAAGTGAAATGTCAGATACCAATTGTCAAACTTAGCACTTCAGGAAATCGGACATTTCCTACTTAATAACCTAAAATTTTGGGGTCAAAAAGGAAAAACAAATCGATACTTGGAGAAATACCAGATATGGATAAAGGGGGAAAGTCCATGGAAGTAAAAACCAGTGAAAATCAAGGCAATACTGAACTAAGGATCTGAATGCAAACAGCATCTGTGAACACTGCTTGTGGACAGAGTGCCTCGTTGAGCTGGTGTGCTGTTACCGTGGTGCTTTCAGTTTTAGGTTCAATCCTGTAGGCATACCCGTAAACGAGTTTTAATACAATCACATGGTTAGCTATGGTTTGCTTATAGTCGTAAGTTAGATAACTGCAATTTTACTGTATTTATTTATAGGGGGAGATTTGAAGATTGCAGCATGATTATACGTTACTGCTGTTGGTAAGCGAACGTCCTGACCTCATGGTCTGTTTGACTGATAGTTTAGTTTTTAAGTGTCTGGAAGGCAGAAGACTGGTTCTTCATCTCAAGTTTGGCATAATGCCCTCTATAGTTGGCGTTCAGTGATCTCTATTGACGTTGTAAATTTGGTAACTATTCACTGTCAAACCTGCATATTGGCAGTGAGACCATATATCCTGCAGTAAGCCTAGAGAAACCTATTGACCAGCTATTGCTTTGCTGTTTGTGTGTTCTCCTAAAATTAAGCTATGACCCGCAGATGCGCAGTGAGAGACCTTGCTGTATTGTGTGGCTGGCAGTTTCTAATGTGAGTGGAGGTGATAGTTGAGTGTGGTGTTGTGGAAAACTTAATTTATAGGTCTAGGCAAGAAAGAAAGGTTTAAGGTTGTTACCACGGATTCTGTTAGATTACTTGGTATTTATCGTTTTAAAAGCTTCCTTCCAGGTGACCTGGGATTGCGTGGAATAGAAGGGGAGCTGTACTCGGATGCCATAGAACCCAGCTTTGCATCCTGCATAGAATTGTAATGCCCTGAGGGGACCTCATTTGATACATAGTCTTGATTTTGTTTATATATACATTTTCTGTAAGGAGATAACATTTGATTTTTTTCAGGTTGCTCAATGTTTGGCTTTTATTGTTTTTCAATCATGTTTTGAAGGACCTTCTCCACTTCAAGATTGTTAAAAAAGTTTCTGTGTTTCTTTTAGTCCTTTAGTGGTTTCAGTACATTTTTGCTACATTTGAAACTTCTTCTGGTATAAGGGATTAAGTAAGGACTCAATTTGGCCTTTTTCTCCTAATGAGTATCCAGTTGTTGTTACAGTAACGTTGAATGAATAAACCTTACCCTGGCGATTTAAAATGCTATATCCATCTTACACTGAGTTCCTATATATGTGTTAGGCAGTCTGCATTTTCTAATCTATTCCATTATAGGTTTATTGACTCAGATGACATCAACACCACACTATTTTAATTATCGTAACTTTATAATGTTTTAATGTCTGGTGAGGGATACTCTCTACTCTTTATTCTTTTTCAGAATCGTTCTATCTTCATTTGTTTTTCCAAATGAACTTTAAAATCAACTTGTCTAGTTCGTAAGAGAATTGTCAGAAATACTTAAGGAAAACCTTTCCTCCAGGTTGATCTATTAGAGCCCCATCTGTATTATAAATCTGGAGATTTGGTTTGAGACCTTGTTCTGACATTAACTGGCTCTGTAATAAAATAATTAGAGTCAGGTTTTACTATTTTACAGATGCTTTCAGGTGCTTTTAAAAGACTTACTATGTCCTTAGCAATTTTTTTGTCGTTATTTTCTCAGTCTCTACATACAGCTATTGTAAAAGTCCTCAAATTTGTTTTTTTTTTTTTAGCATTGCAGAGGAGGTCCTCATATTTGCAAAAATTGGAAACAATCGCATTAGAGCTCCATGAGCCCCCTTTTATTTTAAAATTCAATTCTGAATACATAAAAGGTGGTATATCATCAATTCAATCAAGGATTGAATTTAAATCCTTGTAACCATGAAAGGGCTACTCTATTGAGAGAAACTACAGAAATGGCTCTTGGCAAGATCATTTGTCTGTTTCTTTCATTTCCTCTGTGACCAGTTGGTGTTTTGAAAGGAAGCATATTGTCTAGATTTTCAGAGTTCTCCAAAAACAAGATGGGGGAGTACGTTATTTTTGAAGCATGTAACATGATTGCGTCTTCAGCAGAATTAAGTGCTTTGAAAGCTTGAATCCTTTGTGTTGTCAGAGTTGACCATTATGATTGAAATAAGTATGTATATGTCTTCTTCCCCTTTTGAGTGTTCATTGTTAGATTGAGAAGAGCCACTAGACAGAGTGATTGGTTTATGGGAGAAGACAATCAAGGCTGTGATAATTCCCAAAAGTCAAACTTGATATTTTGAAGGGCACATCAGATCTATAGTTTGTATAATTCTATACCAGATTGGAAAACAATGGAACAAATGAAGAGAAAAAATTGGCCTTCATCTGTTGGTGAATGGCAGTTACCATTAAAATGAATTTTTAAAATTAAGAGACCAAAAGTTTCTTTGTCCCTTTTAGAAAATTACTTTGAGAATTCACTGATTTAAGATTGCAACAGGGCTTAAAAAAAGACTTGAAAAGTTTACCAGCAATTCTATAATCCATTCAAAAATAATATTCTGAAGTAGAGAATGAGGTTTGGAATTTGTTGAGTCTAGTTACAACAGACGCAGTCTATTGAAGCGCTGTAAATACTACTCTTAACCAGGAGTAAATATCAGATAAGCTGATATAAATTAGTATTATTGAAATTAGAAAGATGAGAAAAGGGAGTTTAGGAAAAGAATATAAGCAGAAAATTATCCTGGAGTATAAATTTGAAAAATTTAAAGTGGAAGTCAGGTTATTGAATCCTCAAATGCTGTTTGTTTGTGTGCCAAATAGGAGTAGAATATGCCAGGAATGTGGGGCTTCTTAAGGTGAAGGTCTTGATGTACTTTGTGTTTCCACTGTCCGAAAGCACATGTGACCAGATGAAACCAGAACCGCACGGTCCCAATTCAGCATTCCTGGGAGGGACTCCATCGCCCATTTTGTGTAGCGTCTGTCCTGGTCCAGTTAGCTGTGGCCAGGAGGCCAGGGGTAAGTGATTACCTTTCCTCATGTTTCTACCAAATCAAATGGTATCCCCGAATTGACTTCTGTTTCAGCTGTCATTACAGATTACGTTTTGGGAGATACATATTTCTTTCCTCTAGAGTCTAATTTGAGCTTGCGAACCCTTCTTCAGTCTTACAATGCTTGACAGTCCACACTTCCCGCAGTAAAGTGTGAGAGGGTACGTACCTGTATCGTTCCCCATCCTGGCAACATGGGAATTTTTATGTTTTAATCTTTGCTAATCTAACAAATTAAAATGGTATCTCATGTGGCTCTAATTTGCATTTCTTTGTATTGCATGAGATTGAGCATTTTTTCATGTCTACTTTTCAAATAATCAGTAAGTGGATCGTTACTTGGTTCCTTTCTGTTTTTGTTCAACCAAACTGGTGGCCTACGGGGAGTCTTCTGCTTTGTGAGAGTGTTAGTTTGGAAGACGTCTCCTCTTGTTCTGTCAGGCATGAAGTTGAGTGCTAAACGTGGTTCATCCCAGGACTGGCTAAGGTGGAGTGGAGGGGCAGTGCCCGGAAAGCATGAAGGGAAACAGCCCCTGAGCAGGATGTCATGGTGGGAACATTTGTGATTGGTAGATATCAAAGCCTTTCTACAAAGTGAGCCCAGTGGGGATGGACACCTGTGTGGTTTAGAAAGTGACTTATGTAGGCAAGTGGTAAAGTCTTACTGAGGCTTAGAGATTTTGGCCTTGTGTGGCATCGTCAACAGATGTCTTTGTGTGAGGGATCTTCCTGTTTCGACATTGGTTGAACTTTAAGAATAAAATAGGTACCATGATAATACTTTAAACGTAATTTTTGCCTATGTTTAGCATTTAAATCTTTCCTTTAGTTATTTCTCCAAAGCACAACAGAGTTTGGCAGGTTTATACGTGCACTTGTCTTAAAAAATAACCCTGTTCATGTAGGTTGGAGTGTAATGTACCTTCTGCCTCTGACAGAATGTTAAGATCTCGTGCTTTGGATTGTCTTGAACACAGATAAATATACTCAGTTTGACTGGATGTATCTGTAGATTCTAATGTTAGTGAGCAGCGTCGTCACACTTCTTACGTAGTGTCTTCCAGGCTGCCCTCCAGTGCTGCGTCTGTGGCAAGGCAGATGGAGGTTTACCGCCTGCTGGCTCAGCGTGCAGGAGGAATGGAAACCGTGAACATGCTTTTGCTTTTGTGTGTGTAACTTCCCCTTCCCCTTCGAAACCAATTCCTTTGGAAAGCTGAAACGGAAGACCCGTATCTGAGTAGCACGCCAACAGTATTCTCATTAGTGTGCTTTGTCAGTCCTCAGTTTGCAAGACGTCGTCAGGATGTTCTCGGTTTGAAGCCTGGGTGCTTTGATTTCCATCCTGTTAATTTCTCCTCCGTGACCCTCTGCTGAGAAGGTTCCCCCCCCTCATTTAATCACACTTAGGGAAAAAAAGGTAAAACTCGTGATACGTGTTTTTAGTTGTTTCTATACTAATAAGATTGCCATCTCTTAACTCTGTGTAAAGATATAATATGGTATTTACTTTCGCTTCAGTAATTTTTTTGAATTTGGACCTTTTTTATTTGAGGAAAGAAAACTGAAAAGAAGGTGGAAAATTGTTGATTATTCTCTTTAAATTTCTCTTTTTCTCTTTAAATGTCTTTCCTACTGCAGATGTCACCTTTAAAAGTGGGTCTTAAGCCAGAAGTATGCCCTACAGATTTACTGACGGAAAGTATTCTGGATAGATACAAGCTCAGGCAGATCTAGATGAGAGTGTTAGATGAGATCACCAAGGCAGGACATACAGAGAGAAGGTCCAAATAAATACACCCAAAATCTCGTGATCTAACATTTCTCTGGTTTCTTCTGTATAAAATGTAGGAATGAATTGCTACATAAATTTTCATGCTTTCAGCAGTGAGTTATTGAACACCTGCAATGTGCCACATCACTTGCTGTTCTGGGCACTGAGGACACGTTAGTGAACAAGATATTTAAAAAATCTCTGCCCTCCTGAAGCTGACATTCCAGTGGGAGAAGTGGGCGATAATGAGACATTAGTAAGTTATACACACACAGCGTATCTGAAGATAGTAGATGCTAATGGAGAAAAAGAAATCATTGAAAAGGCGTAAGGCAGTTCATTTTTAGGAGGTTGTTTGCTCATTTCATAATTAGATTCTTTGCTTTTTTAAAAAAGTGCTTAATTTTGGGAGTTCCTCATATATGTTTTTGCTGGATAAAGAATCGTGTGTGACAGTTGTTTTTTCCGTCAGCATTCTAAATATGTGAGTCCATTGTATTGTGACCTTCATTATTTTTGATAATATTTAGCCGCCTTAAATGTTGCCCTTATTGCAGTTTTCTGTAAGTCATATGTTTCTTTTTCCTCTGGTTGCTTTGAATATTTTCTTTTTGTCTTTGGTTTTTGGCAGTTTGGTAGTGATGTGCGTAGGTGTGGTTTTCTTTTGTAATTATTTGTCTTCTTTGTGTTTGAGATTCTGGGATCTGTGGGTTGGCATCCATCATCACATTTGGAAAATTCTCAGATTATTTTTTCGTCAGGTACTTCTTCCCCCCATTCTTTCTCTCCTTGCCTCCTGTGATTTCAATTACTCATATATGCAAACCATTTGATATTATCCCACAGATCTTGGGCAGTTTCTTTTTTTTTTTCATTCTGCTTTGTCTTCAAATCAGAGACCCTTTTTTCCCTTACCTCCGTGTCCGGTTTACTGTTGAGCTTATTGAATAAATCATTTTTGAAATTGCAATTTCCATTTCTAGCTTTTCTATTGACCTATTTAGTTCTTATTTTACCCTGCTGAAATTCTTCACTAGTTCATGTTCACCTGCTCATCTTTCTCAGTAGATCCTTTGGTACATTTAACATAGTTACGTCTGCTGATTGCAACAGCAGGGTCCTGTGTGGGTCTACCTCTATTGACTGTTTTGTTTCTTCTTTTTTTTTAATGGGTCATATTCTTCTCCTCCTTGTGTTCTGTAATTTTTTATGGTATGCTGGACATTGTATGTAAAGGAACAATAAATACTGAGAAATATCTACCCCTAAAAGAGGGCCTGTCCTTTCGTCACATTGCTAATGTGGGGGTCCGAGCTGGGTCTGGGTATTCTAGTAGCATTAGTTAGATTCAGTTCACCGCTGGTTTCACATATTTTGAGAGTGGGGTCAGGACTTCATTTTCAGCAGAGTTTCCAATCTGAGCCCCACTGTGACCTTGGAGATCTCTTTATGCCTCAGAGCCAAGCTGCCAGCTTTCTGAGTAGTGAGAGATCTCTGGTTTGTAGCTTGGCTGCCGGTTTTTCTGCACGCTAGTGAGTTCTCTCTACTCTCCAGCCAGTGGCTTTCTGCTCCTCGGGAGATTTCTCTTTGCTCTACTCTTCTGTAGAGGGATTTCTCTCAGCTCTTCTCCCTTCCTCCTGGTGCAAGACAGGCTGTTGCTCTGCATCGGGGACTTCACAGGTGCCCGAGATAGGGGACCTCTCAACTTTCCTGCCCTGGCTCCTTGGGCACTACCCCTGTGTGTTTGGTAAAGGCACACAGGAAAGAGTTGGCAGTGGGTGCAGGTGTGCAGTGTGTTCGGGGATCTGTCATTTCAGCTCACACGCAGACGTTAAAAGTCTTTAGAAGTTCAGCTGCTTTCTTCTAACCCCTATCTGTGGCAGATGCTTTGTCTTTTCGTCACTTTGCAAGGGATAAAAACAACTGTGGGTTACCACTTTTCTAGGAAGGCCTTGTTGATACCTGGTATTTATTTCCTTTAGGTTTCTTTGTGTTTTGAGCTTTCTAAGTCTTGGGGCAGATTATCTCTTTGTAATGTTATAGAATGGAGGTTACAGTCATCCCATGGGGTTTGATTCATGTAGACAAAGTGGATAAAATATTTCCAAAGGCATCATCTATGAACGGACTGGGGAGTTCAAACCTTGCCTTTGCCACTTAAAGCCTTGTGGTAGTATCCGGTTACCTTCTCTCTGAAAGTACTCATTTGTTAATTGGAGGTTATAGCCCCCTTCTCTACCATCCTCTTTGGGCTGTGAAGATTAAATCGTGTAATGTGTGCAGAAGTACATAGTAGACGTTCCAGGGCTTGAATGGTTTGCCTAGAATTACTGTACAGAAAGGTTTTGAGATTTGCCTTTAATAGTGGAGTGGGCATAAGCGGAGTGGAGTGGATACCTGATAGCTTTACCTTTCCTGAGTTTATCTGCACAGTGAGACTGTTATTTCAAATAAGAGAATGTCAGACTAGTGCTTTGAAGCATAGTCTCTGAAACAAGATTTTCTAGGTTTGACTTTCTTCTCTGTTATGTTTTGTGTAATCTTGGGCAAGCCACTTCACTTCTCTGTTCCCTAGTTTCTTGTCTGTAAAGTGGGGATACTTGTAGCACCCCCCTTCTAGGGTTGCTGTGAGGATTGAGTGGGAGGCATAACCACGGAAAGCAATGAAGCAGGGCGTCACAGGCCCAGCAAATGTTAACTGCCTGCTTCTCCTTTGCTCCTTTCCAAACGCCCTGTGTCAGGGCAGACACATTCCTGGTTAGCTTTTCAGCCCAGCAGAGAATTAAAGATACAAATCCCGACTAAAAAGGTGCTTTTAATAAGGCATCTCATACTGCTTACAGGAGCTGGGGCACTCTGTGTTGGGTGGTTAGTACTGGAGGCCAGATGCCTCAGCTCCTCTTTCATGACGTAAATCTCCTTATGTTGCAGTCTTTGGCAGAAGAGGAACAGGAGAATACATGTGTGCAACCTCCGAGAAGAAACAGTGCCACGGCACTGGGGAATCTTGATGTCTGTTCTCTCCGAATGCTCTGTCTGTCTCCTCATTTCTGTCTTTTCCCCTCTCCCTAATGGTTGCAGGACTGTGGTGTGCAGCAGTGGTGATTGCTTTCTTTGTAGTAGGGTAGACATGATCAGCATATGGTTCTCTTAGGTGGAAAATGCTTAAATTTATAGGTTATGTAGTAGGGAGGGCCATACTATGTTGAAATTCATGATTTTCTTGGTTTCTATAATGTCTTCAGTATTTTCAGTACTCACTGACTTGCTTTCAAATGAATATTAATAGTTGATCACTTTTTATGTTAAGATTTAAGGTCATTTGGCTGTGCAGAAGCTTTTTAATTTGATGAGGTCCCATTTATTTACTTTTGTTGCTGCTGTGATTGCCCTTGAGATCTTCTTCATAAATCCTTTGCCTAGGCTGATGTCTGTAAGAGTTTTCCCAACATTTTCCTCTAGAATTTTTAAGGTTTCACATCTTAGGTTTAAGTGTGTTATCCATCCCGAGTTGGTTTTTGTCAGAGATGAGAGGTGCGGATCCAGTTTCAATCTTCTGCATGTGGTTATACAATTTTCCCAGCACCATTTATTGACTAGAGATTCTTTTCCCTAGTGTATATTTTTGTCTGCTTTGTCAAAGATTAGATGACAATATAAAGACGGTTTTATATATGGGGTCTCAGTCCTGTTCCAAAGTCTATATCTCTGTTCTTGTGCCAGCACCATGCCGTTTTGGTTATCATTAGAGCGAATAGACAACCTACAGAATGGGAGAAAATATTTGCATGCTACTCATCCAGTAAAGGGCTGATAACAAGAATCTATATAGAACTTAAGAAAATTAACAAGAAAAAATCAAACAACCCTATTAAAAAGTAGGCAAAGGACATGAACAAAAACTTTGCAGAAGAAGACAGAACAATGGCAGGCAAACATAAAAAATTGCTCAACATCTCTAATCATCAGGGAAATGCAAATGAAAACCACAATGAGATATCACCCAACTCCAGAAGGCTTTTATCAAAAAGTCCCAAAACAATAAATGCCGGCGTGGATACAGAGAGATAGGAACACTCTTAAACTGCTGGTGGGTCTGCAAATTAGTGCAACCTCTGTGGAAAGTAATTTGTAGATATCTCAACGAACTAAAAGTAGAAATACCATTTGATGCAGCAATCCCACTACTAGACATCTACCAAAGGAAAAAAAAGACATTTTACAATAAAGACATCTGCACTCAAATGTTTATAGCAGGACAGTTCACAATTGCAAAGATGTGGAAACAACCCAAGTGCCTGTCAATACACGAGTGGATTAATGAAATGTGTTATAGGTATGCTATGGAATACTACTCAACCAGAAAAAACAATGGTGAACTAACACCTCTTATATTATCCTGGGTGGAGCTAGAGCCCATCCTTTGAAGTTAAGTAGAGCAGAATCTGGATCTTAGTAGCCTCATGCCTTCAGGATTGACAGATTCAGCTGGCATTTTATGCAGAATTCAAGCTATTAACAGAAAACTCTACAAACTCTAAATGGATTTTTAGTTAAATAAGATAAACATGAGGATTTCAAATATCAGAATATCTGCTACTTGGAATACCCACATTTCTCTTCCCCTTGGGTGAGTAAATGATCATTACGCATTATCTTTATTTGTAGAAGTCAAAGAGAGCAGAGTCCGGGACATCTAGCACATTGGCCAGTGGCAACAAACATGAGCTTTGACATTTGGAGATAGATCAGTGCTACCACCGTAACCTCAGAGGGACTGAGGAAGTGGCATGTCATCTGTGTACACAAATGCAGTGGTATTGACATTCCGTCTTTGCCACCGTGGGCTAAGTAAGGCTGCCAGATTGTGGTGGCTGGCTTCTCTGCAGACAGGGGCGTGTTTCGCTTTTAGCAATAGGAGAATAATATCCAGCATTTATTAAATGCCTCTGCCACCTTGCTGTGTTCTTTGCCCATGAGAGCTCTTCCTCCCCTCATCTTCACACTCTCAGGAGAGGTATGGTTAGCCTTATTTTTACACATGGAGAGATTGAGGCTTAGACAGTATTAATTCTTCTAAGGTCCAGAGCTTTTGGTGGTAGATCCCGGATGGAACTCAGAGCTCTGACGCCCAACACCTCACTTCTTTCCCCTTTCATGCAGTCTCTGGTCCTCAGAAAATGTTTCTTACAAGATCATATTGGATGCTCCTAATAAAGTGATTACTGCTGCATCATTAATCAGAGATGGAATGTAATGCTAGAAATATTTTTGATACCAATGAGTTACTTTCTGAGCGACTGAAATTTTACGTTCATTTCTGGGAGGTGGTCATTTTTTTCCCTTTGTTTTATTTAATCACCTTCATAAATTGTACTATTGTGTGATGGTGAGCCATGTAGGGCTCCTGATTACTTTAGATACAGTGTGAGTGAGGGTTGACTAGAGGCTCAGGAGAACTGAATGTAGACATGCCGTAAAATGTTATTGCTGTGTTTGTCAGTCTTGTTTGAACACGAAGGGTCCCCTTTGGGTGAAAGTTTATGGACTCATTTGTTACGGTGGCTGCTACTATACTTTATCTTCTGAGAGAAAAAAGAAAAACTGAAATTTGTTGAATTGCACATCAAATCTTTATGTCAGGCTTAGTATTACAGAGCTAGCTTCGAAATATAGTTGGATTTTGGAATATGTAAAAATTGTCATGGTAATAATGAAAAAGTACTTCTGCAATGCAGCGTTTACATCTTGTTATTTCCATGAGATTATGTGCAAATTTCATAAGTATTTTTTGTGCACTTACAATAATTTTCTTTATTTTCTTTCTCCAAATTTAACATTTAGCATATTTAATGAAACTAAGTGGTAATCTTGATTTGGTTATGATCTAACCCCATTAGTATGCAACAGATTGCTGACTGTGTGGTATTTTTGCCCAATGTTTGTCACCCGATTTTTAAGTACAGGTTTGAAGAGGAGGGAGATGAGGGCCGTGGGGAGTAAGAGTAACTGTTGTCTCAAAATAGCTGTGGATGTGCAGAGCTCCAGATACAAGCTGAAGGTAGAGAAGAAGGCACTGTCCTGCGGCTCCTCGTGTAGGGCCTGGGTGGTGCCATTGTAGGGGTTGGACTGTGGTCGATGTGAAGATGGATTAGAAAGCCAAGACCCAGAGAGCCGGGGGCTTGGAAGTTAAAGGTGAGCGTTCTGGAACCTAAACAGGAACCAGGTGAATATTCAGGAATCAAAGCAGGTCAAATCAAGGATGTAAAAACACAAATTTAACTAGTGGATTGGGTGAGTAGATGCTCAGGAAGCAACATGAAGCCAGATATAGGTGTGGGAGAAGGGCAGGAACTATAAGCCAGTGAAAGATATAAGGCCACTTTAACCACAGGTAAGGAAACCTCTTTAGTACTTATTTATGATGGCCTGCGAACAGCTTCAAGGATTTTCTGGTTGGAGATGAAAAAGTGGTACCAAAGGTAAGGGCAATGCCATGGTTTGGTTGCTGAAGTTAGGGAAACATTTGTCTACTAGATTATTGTTTGACAGGTGACATCATAAACAGCAATTAAATGTATGCCTGTTACATAGTGCATGGCATTATTTTAGACATTTAAGAAATACATGATAGAGTTCTTGCCCTCAAAGGGCTTCTGATTGAGTCTGGAAGACAAACCCTGGCCTCCAAGGGTCGAGCACAGTGGAAGTAGCACGTGGCTGATACTCCCACCGAGTTCTGTTGGAGTTAGGAGGAAGGGATGGTCTGGCTGGGTTCGGGTGGTCCTGGAACCGTAGTGAAGAAGACGGAGTCATAGAAGGAATGGAGTTGGAATGAACTGCAGGACTTAGGTGAAGTTGACGTAAGTGAGCGTGTCTCCCGCCTTTACTTACTGTGTGATTTTTGTGAGCGTTCCACTCTTTGAGCCAATTTCCTAATTTTCCTAATTTGTAAGATATTTAATAGTTAAAGTAATGCCTACCTTGCTGGCATCAGGGTTGTTGTGGATTAAATGAGATGATTTATGTGAGAGCCCTTTGTAAATGGCAGATTCAAATGTAAGTTACTAATAATTTGCCGTTTGCAGTGGGGAGCCTGCCGGATAACAGCGTTGTTTTAATTCATTCACCGTATGTAAATGAGGTGGTACTGTGGCAATCCGAGCTGTTTAATGAAGGTCATGATTAGATGTAGAAGGAAAGAGTCAGGAGACCGTTTTTAAGTAAGGTTAGAATAAGCCTGAAATTTTAGTTACAAACTTATAAATACATAATTAGTATTTGAAAATCAATATTTAATGTGTATCTGAAGTGTTTTACAGTTTTTTGGTTAATATAAAGAGGAAATGTATTGAAGAGTAAGTTACTGAGCTGTAAAAAAAAATAGGAGTCCACTTAGTAACAAAATTACGGATGCTTCTCATTCTATATTCTAAAACAGGCTATTTTTAGCATCTCTTTGAATCAGGGATGAATTCTAGTTACAGGGTTCAGTAATTAAAGCGGAGAAAAATATAAAGGAGTTTAGGCAAGAAAATCTTTTTACTTGGGTTGGATTTGTTTCAAGATTTAAGCCATTGTCTCGAGGGCCTCCCTGGAAGCCACTGGTTTGCAGTCTTTGTGGGGTCGAGAGCAGTAGGAAGTGCCAAAAGATCAGCCAAGGACATAGCGTCCCACTTTTTAAAACGGGAGCTTTAAACATTCTGGAGATCTAGGATTTCTTAACTGGTAAACTTGTATCTCTGTTGTCTGCAAAATCCGGACAAAGGTTCAAGGACCTTTTGGCCTTATCCTGTCTGTCCTGTCCTGGGGTCCTTCCCTCTGGCCAGCTTGCTTCCTCCCTTGGACCTTTGCCCCTCTGTCCCTGGCACCTGTTCCACTTGACCCTTTTTTCCTCCAGCTCTTGGGCCGCCTCTGAGTATTGCTAAAGAAAACAGCTCAATGATGCCGACTGGTACCCGTCCACATTTGTGTTTAATTATTGCAGATTGCTCCGTGATGTTGCTACACAGCTTTTTACTTGCTCCTAGTCAGCAGTCTTTCCTCAAGCTGGAAGCCTTATTTTATCACCAGCAAGTTATTATTATTTTATCTTTTTAAGCCCATTGCAAATAAGCTCATTAACTGTTTGGTGAAATTGAAACAACTGTTCTGTGTACTCAAATTCTCATGCTTTTTACCCGTGTAGCACTTGGAAGTGATGATCACAGAGCCAACAGAAGGTCACTAAATACATGGCAAGGCCAGCTTCTCTGGTTGAAGTAGGTCAGGAAGACGCATTGTGATTTTTTTTTTTAACCTAGGAGTTTGAGAAAGTTAGCTTCTTTGACAAATGCTTTTTGACTGTTGTCTATGTGCCAATCATTGTGCTAAGCACTAGGAATTTAAGCAAAGGGAAAGATTGTCACAGGAAAGAACAGAGTAGGGGTCAAAAGTATTAGGACTCACAGGTGGCTGCCCAGGGCCAGACCTGTCTACTATAAACATTTAAAAAAAAAAAGTGCTTAACGGTCACATGTAGGCAGAAGCGCCATACGATTAGATAATCCATTTTTCCTTCGAAAACCAATTATGTTTACTACGAATTTCTGACCATTTTGACCCTTAAAATTGAAGTAGAGGCTCTTTGATCTCTAGCAGTTCAGTACTTTGTGTTGTGGTAATGAATAACCAGGCAAATTAAGAGTAGGACTGAATCTGAACTTCTTCAATCACCTTGGTTTTAGGTTTTTGTTTGCTTATTTGGATGCTGTTCCCAGCAATGGGACTTGGCTGCCCTGGAGTGCTGCAGGCACAGGTGGGAGAGGCTGGCTGTGTGACTGGGAAGGGTGTGCCTCTTGGGACTTGCTGGGGAGCCCTGGGGAGGCCGGAGGATGGCCCCTTGGCCCCGCCCCCAGGGCCTTGGGAGCTGGCAGAGGTGGAAGGCTTCTGCAGACTCCGGTTTCAGTGGGCGAGCAGGAAGCATTGGTTTGAAGTTACAAGGGTGTAGGCTTTAACTGAGTACAAAGAAAGCCTTATTTCAAAGCTCCATAGTAAGTGGGGTTACAGATCATGAACTTGCAGTCCCTTAACAGTGTTTGAGGGGAATGGACGGGGATGTGCTAGAGGGCCCTCGCCTAGCGGAGGGCAGAGCTCTCAGGCCCCTTCGCTCAGCATTGCTGGTTCAAGTTTGTGGAGCCTGTAGGTTTCCTGTCACCTTCCACGGGATGGACAGGCAGGTGCACACGTGCTCTTTGTTTCAGGAGCAAGCTCTGCATCCGGGAACTCTTTGACCACCTCTTGATATTTAGATGGTGAGAGCAGCTATCTTCATATAACTTTGTGTACTCTGTACAGCTTACAGAACAGAAATCAGTCTCCTGGTGTCACTGTTGCACATGCAAATTTTAGATCTTCTCTCGTTTACTGCAGCTGGAACTAGTCTTCCCTCATGGCACTTTGCGTGCGCAGTAGTGCTCCCTTTTCCAGGTCCACTGCAGTCCAAAAATAGTAGGGTACTTTGAGAGAAAGATCATATTATTCATGACTTATTACCGTATGCTGTGTTAGAGTTGTTCTGTCTTATTATTATTAATCTTGTGCTGTGCCTAATTTATAAATGAAACTTTATCATAGGTATGTAGATACAGGAAAAAACATAGTACATACAGGGTTTGGTACTATCTGCGGTTTCAGGCATCCACTGAGAGTCTTGGAACATATCCCCTGGGGGTACCAGTGTCTCTCTCTTGCCACGTCGCACTTGCCAGCCTTTTTGTATGTAGCTTCACCTTTGTCTGATTCGTGGTTATATTTCTGATTCGTTGTCGGAAGCTGGAGTCAAAAGACAAAATTAAAAATCTAGTTAAAGAAATTAGAGATCTGAGCTGAGTGTGGTGGCGTGAGCCTGTAGTCTCAGCTGCTCACGAGGCTGGGGTGGGAGGATCGCTTGAGTTCAGGAGTTCCAGGCTGCAGTGCACTATGAATACATCTGTGAATAGCCACTGCACTGCTGCCTGGGCGACATAGCAAGACCCCATCTCTTAAACAAAATTAAAGATCTAATTGGCTTTTATTCGCAGTTCTAGAATCAAGCAACACCTCATTCTATAAAATGGAGTGAGTGTTCCAATGAGCTGAGCAGAGGAACTTGGCTTTATAGGTAGAACAGGGCTTAAGAAAGCAGAAACAAGGAATGAAAAGCAGATTGGTCATTTTAAAATTACTTTGCTTGTGGGATTAAAACAGGGAATTTACTATGCCAAGTTCTGGTAAACTGGGCCTCTTCTGATTGGGTTGCTCTAAACTCCTGGTGTTTTTTGGAAACTGGCCTGTTCAGAGTTCTGTTTGATTACGTGGCAGTTACCACTGACGACTCTGTTATGCTTCGGTCTGGCCTGCGGGGCCGAGGGCAGGAGCTTATTCCAAAATATTGGCCTCCCCTAAACGTTGTTTAGAGTGGTTCACATGGCCCAGATCTGAGCTATTGAGATTCTCTGACCCCAGGCTGTTAGTCCATGGGTATGGGCCAGTCATGGATCTTTGCAAAGTCAAAGTATGTATCAGGAATTGATTGTCCTTTCTTTATATTTTACTAGGCTTTTATTGTTCATTAAATGGAAGAAAATATTATTTTATGACCCTTGTATTTAGGTCTATGATAAATAATTTTTGAATGAGTAAAGAACTCAACACTAGGGGAATTTTTCTTCATCTCTCTCATAATATAATTAATGCAGTTTTATTAATTATTAAAGCAAATATGCACTTATCTGACAGTGTGCTACACATAGGCGTTCAGTCAGCTAACGTTATTTCTAACTTATACCAGTGTCCTTTCTGCTGCTCATTTTGTATTTGCACTTGTTTACTCCTTTCCACCAGATAAAACTTTCTGGGGCAAAGACCTTATCTTATTCATAATTTAGCATTGCTTTCGCCTCGCCTTCTGTAAGAGTTCACTTGTACGTTGAGTTGAATTGTGGGGAGCCAGCTGAGCGTGTTCATACTGCCTCTGATTTAAAAAAGATGTAGGACTGTTCCTGCTATGGGGAGTCAAAGCTCAGATTGTCAACCCGAGAGACCAACGGGAAAACCACAAAGTTGCTGTTTTATTGTGCTGAGCATATACTTCTTGCCAAAAAATTTGTATTTGACATTCTTATGAGATATGATTTCTCTGAAGCTAATATGGCTGTCCTATAGTGTCTGACAGTCTTGTAAATAGAAATTTATGTGTGAATAGTTAAGAACATTGGTGGTGCGATATCGTGGGTGGAAGTGAAAAGAATGTAGACTTTCAACCTGGTTTAGGGGGTAAAGCTGGAAAATGAAGTGGGGAAGTAGAGCTATTCTATAGCACGTGTATTGTAGTTATATACACGCTAGCTTCCGATTTCTGGAAAACGGGAATTTGGAGGCTTAAGAGAGAGGTCGAGGACCAAAATAGTAAACAAATCCGAGTACAATCAGATTAGGATAATATTGGCAGATTAACAATGAGTTATTTAGATACAGCCTGTTCTCAGGTTAAACGTTTTCATATCACAGAATTCTTTCTTTCATATTGACTTTGGATGTCCTGGATCATTAAGATCAAAGGACATATTACTGGAGAAAACTTTATTCTCAGTGACCTTGTGAAGTGCCCTGTAGAACAAAATTAGATATTTCACGAGTGATTCAGTTACTTCTCTCATCAGAGTACAGAGGGGCGAACTGCTTACGCGGTGATGGTCTGTGACGCACTCGAAGTCACCTGAGCTCGTGTTGGGTGTCACCGAGCTGTCCCATCTTCTCCTCTCCCCTCCTCCTTCTTCTTCTGTTTTAAGAAAAAGGCCTTTTTAAAAAATAGGTGGTTATTTATCCTGGCTCGACTTTGGTCTGTGACTGTTCCCCAAATTGTGACTTGCTGTGGTTTCAGGATGTAGTTTGTCTTTTCCTTTTTCCCCTGAATGGTATGAGAATTTTTATTCGGTGGTAGTATGTGAACAGTTAGGCTGAGACTTGGAGACAGCACCACAGCGTTTTGTTGCGGCCACGTCAAGGGCGTTATTTGGAACCCGAGTGAACATGGATAGGTACGTCTTTGATGGGGTGTTGAACAGAGATCACCCAGTTTTTCTGTTCATGGATTTGTTCATTCTTTTATTCCAGAAATATTTGAATGTCCATTTGCTTTTCATCACGGTATTTCTTTTCTCAGATACTGGTAATAACGCCTTCACCCCGACCGTCTCAAGCTTAGAACCTTAGAGTGGGACTGTCCAACCCAGCAGCCACTTCTCACATGTTTGTATTTAAATTAACATTAATTAAAATGAAATAAAATAAAAAATCAGTTCCTCAGTCATACCAGCCACATTACAAGTGTTCAGTCCAGTGCTCCATGTGGCTGGAGGGTACCAGGTCGGGCGGTGTTGCTCTGTGGAACATTTCCGTCATCAAGGAGGTTCACCTGGACAGCCCTGCCTCACTGGACTCCACACTCGGAGAGACATGTCAACATCCCGTCCACTTTATCTCTCGAGACCCGTGTGTCTCAGATTTGTTCCCCTTAAAAAATTCTCCTTTGTCTTAGTTTAGGTCTTCATCATCTGTCACCTGAATTAGGGCTCAAATTCAGTTACCAGTTCTGTGAAGCCTTCCTTGCCACTGCCCCCATGCCTGGTGGCAGCCGCTTTCTCCCTTGTACTCTGTGCATACCATGTGCACACCTGTTAGAGCCCTGGTCCCATGGAACACTACCTGCTCATTTACACAACTTGTGTTTTGGTGGACCGAGAGGTTCTTGGGGGTGCAGGACTGAGCTTTGGTCATTCCAAGGTAGGGACACACATAACCACAATAAATACGTGTTTATTAAGCAGGTAGAGAGAGGCACAGGTGGATGTAGGAGGCCATAGAAGGCTGTATTCTGAAGGCTAGAGACCTTTGGATACCTGGAAGCGAGACGAGAGGAGGGCATTTCTGGCACGAGGAGCATCAGGGACGTGAACCCAGAGGTAGGAAATGACAAGGCAGTTGTGCTCCTAGGCAGTAGGCACAATGACATGCTGTCAGCACCACTCAGCTCCACCGTGGACGTAAACAGACTTGCAATGATTGCGTTGCATATAAATGTGCTTCTCCATGGTGGCCAGTACTGCACCTCTTAGTAGAGATGCTGTATTTCATGCTTATAACCTTAACCTGTAACTTAGTAGAGGTGCTATGTTTCACACTTAATAACCTTAACCTGTAACTTCAAAGGAGTTAAAGATATGCTTTCCACTGTAAAATGGAAGCTACGTACTCAACAAAGTCTAGTTAATTCTTCAAGACCCTTATGGTTCCTATTAGATGTAACATGTTAGAAATATTAGCAGCTCAGTAGGACAGAAAAATGGAATATAAGACTATTCTTAACAGTCGTATATAGATGTTAAGAAGAGTGATTTTGTAGTCAGATTCATCGTGACTCTACCTTTTCCTACCTGTGTGATCCTGAACAAGTCACCTTTCGATTCTGATGTCTTCATTTTTCTATGGAAATATTACCTGCCTATGGAGACTAAGATGTATGTGAGGTGTTAGCACTATATTTAGTCCTGAATGAAGCATTTACCAAATAATAGCTCATTCAGAAATAATAATTCCACAGCCTCTCACACAAATGTGAAAATTCATAATTGTGTTTCCCAGAGGAAGAGTTAACAGATGATCCTTAAACATAAACGGTCATCGGCAAAATACGTATGAAGTGGGCTGCTGTCCTTGCCCCTCGGCACAGCCGGCTAGATACAGCTGTCTCTAAAGTGGAGCGCGGAGCGCTGGTTACTCTCAAAGCACCAACTCAAACCAGCTGATCTTATCTGACAGAGGTAAAATTAGTCCCGGATCATCTAAAACCCAGGGATAATTTTCTGTATTTGGAAATAAGGTGATTACTTATGCAAATTACTTAGGAAAAATTCACTTTTCTCTTTTACTCTGCATAATCAAGAGCATGCTGTACAGCTGCTCCTAAGGAAGAGAAGGAAAGTGGTGTGCCGCTTTCAATTTTAAATGAGTAAAAATAGGACATGTATAAAATAGAGTATCACTGAATGATCATTCCATTTTTTTTATAATATACTTTCAAAAGGAGGGTGGCAGTCTTAACTGTGTACGTTCTTGAAATCTCTCAGCCTTCACAGAATTCATACATGTCCAGATGATTCTTTCTAGTAGACACAAAGTTGCTTTTCTTCCATGCTGAGATTGCACAATTCCTACTTTCCCATAGCCCACCCCCCCACACCTTCCGGAAGTTGTTTGGCTTACCTCACCCCACCTCTGAGCTGCTGTGCTCTCTCTTTCTTGCATCCACCTTATTGTGTTAAAATTATCTGCATATTTTAATATCTGTCACCCGCATAAGACTGAGTCCGTTCACAAGCAGGTGTTTTCTTACTCGTGTTTGTGTGTTCACTGTTTAAAGAGGGGCTGACTTGTACAAGATGCTTGGTAAAGTTTTACTGGATGCATGAATGCATGCCTGTTCACTAAATTTTTCTTACGTATTCTTCCCAAGTACACCATACCTCTGAAACGTTAGGAAACTGTGTGACACTTCTTATTACCCTTCTTGTTACTGCTACCGCAGTAGCTTTGTAAACATTTATCCTTGGTGAACATTTATCCCATTGCTCTGTATCCTTGCTGTTAATATCCACTTTCCTGGAAACACTTTCTAGGGTCCATTTGGCAATTATTAAATCTTTGTTTCTATTTTATCCCCATACGTGCTAGTAAAATATTTATAAAATGACCACCGAGATTTTTATTGAATTTAAATGTTGTTACAGGGAAAATGAATACAAATGCTCTTATCAGGTGCAGTTCTTCCCGAATGATCAGTATTATTCGCTTCATTCTGCAGGTAGTAACAAAACCTAAAATGTAGGTGTTGTTGAGTAAATGAATTGAGTAGTGTAGTTGAATATACCTATAATATACTTTGTTTTTCTGCCCTTTGGCTGTTGTTTACTGTGAGTCCTTGAAGTTAATTTCAGAGGTTATTCCAGGGTAGGGAGTTGGAATTATGCAAGAATCCCACATACCTTATTAGCTCCCAGCTTAAACTAATTAAAAAAGAACTAGTTCTGGGATTAGAGCTCCCTTGATGAAATTATTGAAATGTGAAATTTAAATTTAAGACTTTCTTGAAAACATAAATGCATTTTGCCTACTGGTAATTAATTTTGGGTTTTTCCCCCCTTTTCTTTTTAGTTTTAATTTTGATTGCTGTTACTGCTGATATCTGAGCCGAAGTGGTGATGCTCCTCGAGGGAGGTTCCTGCAGCCCCTAAGTCAACGGCCGTGTGGTAAGAGTGGGTGCCTTTTACCCTTGAAGCTGTTTAATTTCTATAATGTTACAGTTTAGAAATTTAATTGGAAATAGAATAGCATAAAATATTTTAATATTTTCAAATATTTAATATTGTTTCAATATATAAATATTAGCAGATAATATTTTAGAGCTTTAGATCCTAATCAACAGTTCAGGACTTTGAAAGAGAAAAAAATGTAACTTGATCTATTCATTTCATATTCATTTTTTGTGTGAAAAACAAACATGACTATCCAGTTTATGACTCACCAAACTGAGATCTCATTTTCTTCTGTGTATTTTTTGTCTATTTGCTTTTTCTTTTCTGGGGTTTAACTAGTTCTTCGTTATGTCTCTTGCTAATAATGAATGGGTATGAGAAGTCAAGATTTAAGAACTTAAACCCAGTCCGTTTTACTGTAATTTACTCTGAACTGAAGTGGTGGTGATTTATAGCAGTGGCTAAAATGAATTTTTTGAATTATTTATGGATTTCAGTGATCTGTCTTGCTCCGTTTTTGAGAGGTAATTGAGGAATAGTGAGACATAGTAGACTGCTAGGGCAAGTCGTTTCTTTGAGCGTCACTTTCCACGTGTGCAGAAACCATCATCTGTCTTGTTTTGTGGAATTGTAAAAATCAGATGATGTGTGTGAAATTTTCTTTTTTTCTTTCTTTCTTTCTCCCTTCTCCCTTCCCTTCCCTTCCCTAGTAGGGAGAGAATAACAAAAATTTTTTGTTCGTTGGTATTGAGAGAGAACTAAGGTAGAAGAAAGGATGCTACAGGAGACACGGGAGGACTTGATTTCTAATCCTGTTTCACCTTGACCTCGGGTGTATCATTACATTAATTTCCCGTAGGAAAATTGAATTTGATTTCCATAGTTTCACTTTACAGGTAACTTTTCAGGAATACATCTGTGTTCTCTGACCATAATTGAATTAAGCTAGAAATCAGTATCTGATACCTGGGAAATCTCCAAATACTTTGAAATTATCACATTCTGGAAACCTGTGGGTTAAAGAGGAGATCACAAGGGATATGAGAAAATATTTTGAATTAAATGAAAATGAAAACATATCAAAATGTATGGGATGCACCTTAAGAAATCAGAAACTAAAACGCAGAACAAGAAGACGAAGGAAATAACAAAGATAAGAACAAAAATCAATAAAATAGAAAACAAAATAGAAAAAAAAAATCAGTGAAACCAGAAGCTGGTTATTCGATGAGATAAAATTGATAAACTTGAAGCCAGACTATCAGGAACAAAAAGAAAGAGAAAATAGAAATTCCTAATAGTAGAAAAGAAAGTGGGACCATCACTGTAGATCCTACACATGTTAAAGGATAATAAGGGAATATTATGAACCACTTAATACGTTTGGTATCTTAGATAAATAAACAAATTTCATCAAAGATACAAGCTACCAAACCACACTCAAGAAGAAATGGATAACCTAAATTACTTTTTATTACACAAATTGAATTTCTAGTTAAAAAGCCTCTCACAAAGAAAGCCCTAAGCTCACATGGTCTCATTGGTGAATTCTATCAACCATTAATACCAATTATATACAAACTCTTCAGAAAATAGAAGGGAGGGAACACAAGCTTATTTTACGAGGCCAGTATTATTACCCTGATCCCCCCCCAAAGAGATTTTATTTAATAAAATATTAGCAAGTTGAATATAGTTAATATAAAAAGGATAATACATCACGCCCAAGTGCCGTTTATTCCGGGGGTACGTTCCTGTTCGGCATTGTACGGGAAATGCTGGTCAGCGCAGTGAAGCAAGGGAAAAAGGCATATAGACAGGGAAAGAAGACGTAAATCGAATTCAGAATTCCCTTAGCAAGGGAGCCTGAGAAATGCGGATTTAATCTTCAGGCTTAGCCTCTGACGTATGCGAGAGGACAGAGCAGATGGGAATAGGTGCTGAATGTTAGTAGATAATACATTTTGGTTTTTGTGCTCATGATCTGAATCTGAAAGTCCTAAAAGCAGGGCAACATTTATATCACTTGTGGTTTTCAGTTACTGTTTACTTTGGAATTAAAAGTGTACATCATCTGGTGGGAGAGTCTTATTTCAGTGTTATCTTTCTTCTGCTAATATAGCTGGGAAAGCTGTGTATGGTACTTAAGCATTATACATTGGTTTAAACTCCATTAAATATTTTAGCTCTTGTTTTTTAACTTAAAGAAGAGAGCCATTGGAACCAATGTTAAGATGTCCTCTTAAATTCTAAGGGAAAACAAATATTTGTTAAATGTGTTATAACTATCATTTAGCTTTGGATGAGTTAAAATTGCTTTGTGTGCTTGCTGTGCCTTAGAATAAATTGACATGTTTTCTATGACAATATAAGCCACATATTAATATTATGCCTATTGATTTCTGCTCAGTAATTCCCAATATTTGCTTATTTTAATGATGGGTAACATTGTAGAGTTGAGGAAACCTGAATTCCAGTCCCAGCTATCGGCTTGGGATAGTTATATGATAACACATCAGTGTCTCTGCATGGTTTTACTGGAATTATTTCTGAGTCTCTTGTAATGAAACATTTTTACAGCATAAGTGGAATGTTTATAAATTTAAATGAATATATGGTTTAATAATTGTGTGCCTTTCTATTTTAATGAAATATTACTGATCATATGAGATGGTGCTGAGTACTTGGTAGGTCAGAGTGGTATAGTATAGAATGGTATAGGGAGTATAAGCTTAGGAGTTAATAGATAATCTCGTGTTCAAATGCTAAAAACATACAGTGCAAAATCCACTTAAATCCTTGAGCCTCAGTTCTCTCCTATGTAAAAGGAGGATAATAATCTTGGGAAGCTTCTGGAAACATTAAAAATAATACTCAAAGATTTTAGCAGACAGTAGGCTTGTGAATATTGATGTTAATATTGTTGCAGAAACATGAGACTTCAGCATCTGATAGATAGGTCTTATATTTACTAGTTATTTCACATTGACCTTTTTGAGCCCTGATTTCTTGATCTGTTAAATGGGGGAAATACCAAACTTGAAAGTTTTAATGGGACATAAACGACACAATGTATGTAAAATGCTCCTATATGTCATCATTTAACCGCTTTACCACCATTGGCTTTATTTTCATTTTTTGGTTGGTTTTCTGTAAAGTTACCCAGAAACACTGATCCTTCTTGAAGGTGATTGCTATTTATTTGTTAGGTTATGTTCAGAAGAACGGAGCTGATAGGACGCCAGCATCGAATGTTTTGAGATCAAGCACATAGGTTGCAAATTTGAGATACTTACACTGTCTAGTATTTTTCATCCTGCTTTCACAGCTCAGAGAATTGGGAGTAGCTGATGAAAATAACCATCTAATTTATCTTATCTTTCTTTCATGAATAGTTTCTAGTTGCCAAAAGTAATGCCATCAAGATGTCTCTTATTTCTAAAAACACAGAAACCCAGGTTTGTTACCATACATGCTGGGGAGCTCCTGGTGGGTCACACAGCCTTACTGCTGTTTTGACCATATCCTGTTGTGTTATGTTCAGTCATGTGATATTGCCAACATGTGGCCATTGTAACCCGAAAAAAATGTTGATTTCATATGGTTCAACTTGATAGTTCAGGGTATGGCAAGTATTTTCTTTACATACTCGGAAAATTGTCCAATTTTTTAATTTTTTGTTTCCCCTTGGAATTTATATTTATTTCTAACGCATTTTGGATTTTCTTTTGTAATTTATGCATTTAATGTCATTCTCAGTGTGATACATCTTTCTTAACAAAGGGAGATTCAAATTTTTTGTAAGACTTGTAATTTATGATTAACTAGGTGGTTAGAAACAAAAACTAGAGCTTTTTTTTTTTTTTTTTTTTTTTTCCCAGGAGGGTATAGAAATGTACCATTTTATTACAAAGAGTCTCACAAAAATGAAAATAGTATCTCAAAAAGGAAACTAGACTACCAACCTCCACCTGCAGAACTGGGGGAAGACAGGGCAGGCAGTGTGAGTTGCTTGGCTC
>CAUYSK010083622.1:0-15769 GCA_963575035.1 Avahi laniger | reverse complement strand
GTCCCAGCTACTTGGGAGGCTGAGACAGTAGGATTGCTGGAGCCCAGGAGTTTGAGGTTGCTGTGAGCTAGGCTGATGCCACGGCACTCGCCCCAGGCAAGAGAGTGAGACTCTGTCTCAAAAAAAAAAAAAAAAAGATTTATATAAAAGTGCATAGATCAGCCCATGGTACACAGTGTTAGTCATTATTATTATTGTACGTTTTCATTGTGGGCTGATCACTGAGAACGCCAATGACCAAGAAAGCCCCAGTCCCTCACAGACGTCACATGGCCGCTGGGTGGGGAGAGAGAGAGAGAGAGAGACCCATGAGAGCCCAGAGATCAGGGCTTGCTGAGGAATGTCCACGGCCTATCGTTAGCCAGGGGCAGCCACCTGAGGGAAGAGGGAATGGGGAAGGCTTCCTGGGGGAGAGGGTACTGTGAGTGGAAACCTTGAAAGATGAGCAACAGTGACCAAGTTAAAGTGCAGAGTGTAAGATGAACTAGGGGAATGTTGAAGACAGAGGAAGCAGCATGTGCAAAGGCCAAGGGATTAACCAGAACAATCTGGCTGGAAGAAAAGACTGAGAAAGTGAGGCAGATGCTGCGGGTGGAAGAGGGGCCAGCTCCTGCGGGAAAGCCTAGAGTCTAGACTATTCCAAGCACTCACCATCCTTCTTGATCTTCTCATTGAGGTTGTTGATATAAATAGTGTGGTTGGGGCGGGTCTCAGGAACCGCCATGGAGTGAAGTGCCGAAGTAGGGCTTAAAAAAGGAAAAAGGTGACTTTAGCTCTAGGTTTCTCCAAATCCTTTGTCCCAACCTGGCTGAAAGGGCTGCTCAAAGATCTCCCCTCCAAGAGGAAGTCAGGTAAGATGGGACCGCTCGGGCAACAAAGCGTGCGTAAGGCCCCTCTTCCCCCGCGCGCGTGCTACGGGAAATCTCGAGAGGTTTACTACGAGCCCCAAGATGCTCTACGCAACCCAGAAGGTGGAGCGTCCTAAATGGCGACTCCCATTGGCCCACACGCCCAAAGGAGGGGGAGAACCCGGATGTAAAAGTCAGGGAAGGTGGGACGAGTTTTGGGCGCCCTGGCCTCGCGCAGCAAGTTTCCCCAGACGAGGCGCGGGAAGGCCCGGACGTCAAGCGCACCCACCGCTCGGCGCCGATGGTCGCCTGCACCTGAGGTCACTACCCAACGGCGCTGCAGTTCATGCAAGCGCTCCTGCTTCCTTCTGGAAAACAGACCACAAAGCTTTCTCGCCTAGCCCCGCCTTTGTTTTTCTGCAAGCCAATTCCCGCGCGGAAAATGAATAGCTTGACCAATCGGAATAAGTCTTGTCCCTGGGGTCAGATCTGGCCAATCAAAACGACACTTGGGCTCCCGCCTAGGCAGAAAAACCCGCCCCACCTCCTGCAAGCCCCGCTTGCGGCCGGCTCTCGGCCCTACGGACCAATCAGTGACGGTCTCGAGTTTCTTGCCAATCGGGACGCGGCTCGCACCGCTGTCTCTTCCGGAGGCAGTACTTTGGAAGCCACACCTCTTCCCACCGGCTAGCATTTTTCTGTCACGTGATCGCCAAGGGGCGGGCACGTGTTACGAGTGCTACCACGTGACATGGGAAAGATGGTGTGTGGGGGTCGCCATTTTGCGGAACAGGGAGGCGCGTCTAATTTCCTGACTCCTTTCTCTCTTTTCTATCGCTTATCGCGGCTCCTTCCAGCCTTGGATCTCAGAGTCCTCTCCAACCAAGAGATTTATCCTGTTGTTCTGTGATTCCAGGACCTTCTCCACCACTAGGCCATTTTCCCTGCCGGGTGTCATTTTTGACCTCTTGACCTCTGACTCAAAGGTCAGCTCAAAGGTTCCAAACTCGGGCCGGGGATGTGAGGGGGTAGAAGACCTGAATTCCCTAAATCTTTAGCCATGGGCCCCTAAGTCTCACCCTTTAGGTCCGTCACTCCCGATCTTCATATCCACAAATTGCCCCGTGAGTTCCCAAATCTAGCCCCAGATAATGAGTTAACTTCTAATAAGTCCTACTAAATTTCCCTCCCTAAAGCTCCCAACACACCTCAACCTGCCCCAGGCCGATACCACCCTGTTAACTAACCCTCAGATCCTGCATGAATTGAGTCAGCCCCATTCCCTGTATCCATGGTTTCAAATTTTAGCCCTGGTTCTTTGAGACCCACTGCTTAGCCCCCAAATTCTGGAGCTCAGCTCTAAAACCTTTAAAAGCTCTATCCCTGAGACCAACCCCTTTTGAAGGATCCTTCCCTCTCTCATTCTCAACCCTTCAGTTCCTCCTGTAGACCCCAAAATGACTTCTCCATGCTCTCCCCTAAAACCAGCAATCCCTTCTCCAAGAACCCCTCCACCCCAGGCCCCCATCATTCCACCTCCTCTCCTACCCCCAAGTCTTCCAGACTCAGCTTTTCCACCCCCTCCCTGGAGTCTCCAGGCCCCTGCTCCTCCACCACCTCCACCGCTGCCTCCGCCGCCTGCCAAGGGGGCAGCTCTCCCTCATGTCTTTGGCCTGGAGAAGAGCCGGCTCCTGAAGGAGGCTTTGGAGAAGGCTGGCCCAGTCCCCAGGGGCAAAGAAGATGTGAAGAGGCTCCTGAAGCTGCACAAGGACCGGTAGGGTCTCCATGCCCCACCCCACCCACCCAGGGGCTCACCTCTCCCCAGATCACTCAAGTCATCTCTTGGAGTTTCTTGTTTCCTCAAGGTCAAACAGGCTGTCTGGTTCAGTCCCCTCCCTGGCCCCCTTGAGTGGTGGTATGCCTCCAGCAATGGGAGCTGCCCTCACAAGTGTCTAGTCCAGTGGGAGAGGCAGACTCTCCACCCCACCAGACAGTGACAGCCAAGAGGTCAGGACTGATGTGACAGAGCCCAGGGAGGTATCTGACCAGGCTGGGGGGCTTCCTGGGGAAGGGGTACCCTGAGTGCTGTTGAGCAAGTCAGGCAAGGGATATGTGATAAGAGTAAACAGCTTGTGCAGAGGCCCGGAGTGAAATGAGGACACGTTCTACTCAAGGAACTGCAAATGTTTCCTTAACATGAGGAAGTGGCAAAGATGGGGCTGCAAAGGTGGGCACCAGCCAGCTCACACAGGACGTGCTGGGCCATGTGAAGGCAGTGGGGCTGTCCTCAGGGCACTGGGGAGCCATGGAAGGGCTTTGCACAGGGAGGGAGGCTACCTATAGGAAGTGGCAGTCATGGGATGGGAGTCCACAGGCCCAAAGAGGAAGCTGGAGCACCCAGGGACCCAAGCAGGAGAGGATAGAAGAGGAGGGTTCTAGACCCCTGCTCGGGCCGTGGGGACACGGTTTAGTGATTGCCTGGCTGAAGGGAAAAGGGAGCAGTGAGGTGCCCAGACTCACAATGAAACTCTACACTCTGCAGACACATTTATAATCTGCCCTAAATGCTCCAACCAAGGTAAGGCAAATTTAATGCAAATAAGAGCCACCGTTATTGCACGCCTAGGCTATGTCAGGCACTGTTCTAAGTGTTTTTAAGTATTAGTTTATTGAATCCTTTCAGCAACTCCATGAGGTAGGAGTTGTTATTGTCCTATTTTCCCTATGAGAAAACTGAGGCTCATAAAGATGAAATACTTAGCCACAGTGAAAAGGAAAGGAAGACTCTAATTTGAACTCTGGAAGCAGGGCTCTGTGTTTTTACCCACAATTCTGTGGTATCATCTCCTTTCGTCAGGAGGGTGCCCCAAGCTGGGAACCGGGAGCTCTGGGTCATCCCCTCAGCCTTGCCCCCTGCCTAGCCTTGGAATAGGAATAAAAGCACGATCCCTCCTGAGACCTGGGGGATTGGAATCACCAAAACTGTCTGGGTGGCCTCCCCAGGGTGCAAAGATTTATTATCAAGGTGATCTCTTAGGCTGTAAGCATGTTATTAATACATGGTTTTACTCAAGGCTGAATTAAGAGATCTTTAACCCTGTTTAACAGCCTGAGAAACAGACTTGAGAAAAGGAAAGATCACAGGTAGAATTTGGGTATAGAGATATTCATTTGAGAAATTTCCTCAAATAAGCTTTTCTGGCTCCCAGTTGCAAAGTCTACACATCTACCTGTTCTTCACCCTTCGGTAACAGAGAAGGAGCAGGGAGCAGACAGGCAGAAAGATGATCCGCATTGGCCAGATGAGGAAACTGAGGCTCATGGAGGAGAAGTCAGTGACCGAGCCAGGAGCAGCCCTCCGGCCTCAGGACAGCCAGGCCTGTGTTCCCTTCACCTGGACACCCATCTCCCAGCCAGAGCTCAAGGGGGAACTCTTGGAGCTAGTTCCCTTGTGACCCAACTGTGGCTTTTCTTCAGGTTCCGAAGTGACCTGCAGTGGATCCTCTTCTGTGCTGACCTGCCATCCCTCATCCAAGAAGGCCCTCAGTATGTGCCCTCATGTGGGACTCCCACCCGACTGGCAGCCCTTGCTCTACCTTTGCTGGGCTTCCTGAGGACGGACCTGGGAGGACAGGGGGAGTGGGTGCATCCCAGGCAGCCTAGGGAGGAGGGGAAGGAGGGAAAAGGAGAACTTCCCACATCAGGGCCCTGGGTGCAGGCGTGGTAAACAGTTGGAATTGATGAGCAAGCGAGTGAACAAATGAACCTGGCCCATCTTTCTAACTTCCCCCTGGCAACTACTCCCAGGAAGCCCAGGCGACCTCTCCCCACCCTTCCACCAGCCCTCCAGCCCTGGACTCAGGCCTTGGTAGTCCTCTCCCATGAATGGGAGCCTGGGCTCCCCACCTGGCCTGGGAGAGGGGAGGAGAACTCCCCCAGGGTAGCAAGTCTGTTCCCCTACTCCGGCTTCCGGGGCCAGGGCAGGCCCATGACTTAAGGGTTGAGGGACTGGGCCTGTCTGTCCCCAGGTGTGGGCTGGTGGCCTTGTGGATGGCAGGCACTCTCCTGTTGCCCCCCAGCGGCATCCCCCTGGAGAGACTTGTGCAGGTGGCCATGGAGCGAGGCTACACGGCCCAGGGAGAGATGTTCTCCGGTGAGTTGGGTGGGGAAGGGGCTCGTGCCAGATGCTCTGTTAGCCCTTCACTAGGGGGGCCAGAGAGGCCAGGCGGGGTGCTGGCAGACGAGTGAGGGGCTCTCATTCCATTCTTCAGGCCCTTCTCCCTGCCCAGTAGAACAGAGTGGTTATCAGGTAGACTGGAGCCAGCTACCTGGGTTCCAAATCCAGTTCTGCCGCCTCCTCACTGTGGCCATGGACAAGCAGCTGACCCTCTTTGTACCGAGATGGTCACAGTGAGGGTTGGAGGCGTTGATCCCTGCCTGGCGAGCCCGTGGCATAGTGTCGGGCACAGAGCAAACCCTCTGAGTGTGCTGTCACTCTGCAGTGGCCGACATGGGCAGGCTGGCCCAGGAGATGCTGGGCTGCCAGACCAAGCTGCTCTGCGGTGGCCTGGGCAGTCCCAACAGAGACCTTGTCCTGCAGCACCTTGTCACTGGACATCCTCTGCTCATCCCGTATCCCAGAACCCAGTAGGGAGTAGGGCAGGGATGGCGAAGGGTGGGCCCAGGGCCATGCCGCAGTTTTGGCCTTAACACCAGCACCAGCTACGATGAGGACTTCAACCACGAGCCATGTCGGAGGAAGGGACACAAGGCCCACTGGGCAGTGAGCGCAGGTGGGTCCTTTTTCCCTTGTCCCTGTACCCATCACTCTGGGTCTCCCCAGCCAGGCTGTGCTCTCAAGCCAGGGACGAGAGCTGAGCCATCCTTGTCCCCACAGGGTTCTTAGCACAGAACCTGGCAGAAAGCAGGTACCTCAGGTGTTTGCACAGACAGAAGCTCAGAGCACAGACTTTAGGATCAGACGGTCTGGGCTCCAGGCCCAGCCCAGCCACTTCCAGGCTTTGTGACTCTGGGCAAGTTTCCTCACCTCTTTGGGCTTCCATTTCCCCATCTGGAAGTCAAGGGTGACAATGGTACCCACCTCACAGGGCTGCCTTATAGGCAGAGCATGCCAAACTCTCAGAACAGTGCTCGGCATGTGACGTGTCTCCATAAGTATCATCAGCATTGTCATCATTCCTCCTGCCCGCAGGAAGCCAGGTTGGTGCATGTCAGGAGGCCTGGGTGGAGGCTTTTCTGTGTGTCCTTGAGGGCTCCTCTCAGAGCCTCTGCTCCCTAGACAGCTGGAGATGACTCAGTGACAGCATATGCTCCATCTAATGCTGCCTCTCTGCCTCCCCTGTGCCAACAGGCCAGAGGAGGCAGGACTTAAAATGCCTGCAGCTCTGGAGCCAGATTCCCTGGGTCCACACCCTAGCCCAGCCGTGTGCTCACTGGCTCACTGGCTGCTGCTGACTTCTCTGTAACTTTGGGATAGAGGAAGCCCCCCACCTCCCGGCCCCCAGAGGACTGGGAGGGGTGGGGTGCAGTGGCCCCAGCACGTAGTCATGGCTCAGTCACCTGCCACTCACTCCCTCCTTCTCTCCCCCAGGGGTCCTGCTGGGTGTGCAGGCTGTGCCGAGCCTCGGCTACGCTGAGGACCCCGAGTTGCCAGGCCTGTTCCACCCAGTGCCCGGCATGCCTGGCCAGCCACCATCCCTGCCAGAGGAAGGCTCCCCGGGAGCTGTCTACCTTCTTTCCAAGCAGGGCAAGAGTTGGCGCTACCAGCTGTGGGACTACGACCAAGTCCGGGATAGCAACCTGCAGCTGACAGACTTCTCGCCCTCACGGGCCTCCAATGGTCAGACGTACGTGGTGCCCACTGGCGGGGTGCGGGCTGGCCTCTGTGGCCAGGCCCTGCTGCTCGGACCACGGGTCTCCAGCCACTAGCCTGGCTCCGTCGCCATTTGAAGAGTGCCCTAGCTTGTCCCTCTATGCAACAGGCCATAGGTTGGGACTCGTGAGGGCCTCCAGCCCAGAGATTGTTCGTCAGGGTGGTCCCCGTCCACCCCATCTCAAGCCTAGGCATCGTCTCAACTCCCCAAGCCCATCCCCTCCAGCACTGAGCACCCACTGATCCCTCTCTCCAAGGAGAGACTGACAACTCAGACCCCAGGACTTGTCAGCCCCACCTATGTCACATCACATTCTCCCTGGGGACCACCTCTTCTAAGCCACGGTCACCTTACTAGACGTCTGCGGGAACCTCCTGCCTGGACCCTCTGCTGCTCTCCCGGTTTGCTCACAGGACAGGGCCTGAGCTCTCCCAGCCCCAGCTCACCTCTCCTTAGCCCCGGCTGGTCTTCCACGCTCTGCCGGCCGGCATTGCTCGCCTTTCGGGGCCCTAGAGCGTCGTGCCCACCCCCCAACCGCACCCTCAGCCCTCTGCTGAAGATCACTCTCGAACTCCTCCATCTTGGCTCAGGTATCACCTCCTCAGGGACCCTCAGCCTGTCCAGGCACCCCTCCCCAACCTCGTGTCTTCTCAGATTTTTAAAACCCGTCTGAGACCAGTTGTCTGTGCTACCCCTTCTACCTGTGTTAACTCCAGCCTTTTAAGGGAGGAACTAGATTCCCTACATTTGACAGATGGCAAGACTGAGGCCTGGGCAAGTGGAGTCACTGGCCTGGGGTCATGCAGCTGGCAAGTGACAGAGTTAGGAATTTTTTTGTTGTTGTTTTTGAGACAGAGTCTTGCTCTGTTGCCCGGGCTAGAGTTGCATGGCATCAGCCTAGCTCACAGCAACCTCAAACTCCTGGACTACGGGCGATCCTCCTGCCTCAGCCTCCCCAGTACCTGGGACTACAGGCATGTGCCACCATGCCTGGCTAATTTTTTCTATTTTCAGTTGCCAGCTAATTTTTTTTCTATTTTTTTTTTAGTAGAGACCCAGGTCTTGTACTCCCGAGCTCAGGCAGTCTTCCACCTCGGCCTCCCAGAGTGCTAGGATTACAGGCGTGAGGCCCTGCCCCGGGCCCAGAATCAGGATTTAAACCTGGAGTTAGTGTCTAACCATCAGCCAGGCTGTCTCCTGGCTCCTTGAAGTTAGTTACAGTGCTGATGTGTGTGATTATTAGTTTAATGACTACCTGTCATTTCCTCTCTGAAATAAGAGGACAGGTCTGTGTTGATCACTGCTGTGTCCCCAGTGCCCAGCAAAGGATCTCATTTAGGGAAACTGCTGTGTAGTGTTTGTAACCCATGAGTGACGAAAGGAATAGGCATGTCCCCCATCCCAACCCTGGTATTTTGGTGGCACTACCCATCTGGTATGCTGTCCTGGGAGCCCTGAGGGCAGGGCTTGGAGATGTCACCACTGTGTCCCCTGCATTGTCCAACACAGAGCCAGGCATGAGACTAGCTACTCAGTGACGAATGAATGAACCAGCCGACTCTGAGCCTGCCGCTCTCTACCAGACTGATCACCGTCCCAGTACCCCACCCAGCACTAGTGCTTGAACTACAGATTTGAGCATGTACGCTCCAGATGCGAAAGAAAAAGACTCCACAACGCTCACTCTGAGTGTCATGTTTATTGGGCTGTCATCATGGGCAGGAGGCACAGCAGTGCCATGTGCCTCCTGCTTCCCCAACACTCCCCCACCTAACAACTACCTCTTGTATAAATAAGTATAAAGATGGTCAGTAGAAAAGGAGTACATCTCCTCAGCCCTGGAAGACAGTGTTGGAGCTTTAGCTTAGGGAAGAGGTAGCTGCCTGTCCTCCCCAAGCCCGCCCTTGTGGGCCGGGAAGCCAAAGCTACGAGTGGGACAGAGGAGTGGAACAGATGGGCCATTGACCACACCTCAGAGTTCTGGAGTCTTTGGTTTGGACCAGGCTGTTAGCCCGGAAAACAGCCAGCAGCCCACCCGGCCAGCCTGTGCCTCAGGCCCATAGCACGTTTCAGAGGGGCCCCTGATCGGGTGGGGGTCCCCCTGAGCAAGGCAGCTCTGAGTCACGGGAGGACACCTGCTCCCCTGCCCCTGAACCTCCTTTGTGCCATGCAGTTTGCTGGGAGGAAGGAGACGAAAGCGCAGGGCCCGGGCAGAAGGAGGAAGTCCTGAGCGAGGCTAGACTTGCGGTACCGAGGAGCGAGGCTGTACTGTCACAGTGCTGGGATGTGGCTGTGTGTTTGCGGGAGGTCAGCAGAGTCCTCCGAGGAGTAGGGAGGATCACGGGGCCGTGGCAGGGCAGAAGAGCAGTGAACTGTGCCCCACCCAGTGGCATCAGCCCTCGGGCATCGTCCAGTCCCATGGTGTCACACTCTGTCCTTGAATGGCTCCCAGATGAAGAGTTGGGCCGTCACTCTCCCCAGGTGGACAAGTGTCTCCTGTGTTTGCCCACAAACAATGCCTGATCCTGGGGGGCACCAAAGGTGAACCTGACCCAGTCCCTGGCCTCAGGGAGCCAGCTTGCCGCTGGTGGGGGGCCAACAAGGAGGCAGGTTACAAGCCATTCAGCAGCCATAGGCACCGTGTCACGCCTGACTGCGGGAATTCTGAATTCTGTCCTCTCGGGGCAGTGTGGTTTGGCTGTGGCCTCCAGCAGCCCCTCAGAAACCTTCCTGGCTGCTCAGAGGACCTGTTCTGGTTCTGCCGTCTCACCGTGTCAGCCTCATGGTGCCCCCTCCGTGGTCCTTCCAGCCCCTGTATCACGAAGGGACCAGATGCTACCTGGTCTCCCAAGGCCTTTCCACATTGGTCTCATGAGGCGTACGACACAACCTCTCCCATCCTTGGGGGTCAGCTTCCCGGTTGTCAACCTCTCAGGCCCCCACGGCATTTCAGGGCTCCTCTAGCCAGACTGGTACCATCTAATAAATAAACCTGGAGATGGCCAAGTGGGTCAACTCCGGGCCAGACCCTGAAGGAGGCGGATCATGTTGTCCAAGCCCCAGAGGTAGCCGTCCTCACGGTTGCCCTCAGCCCAGGGCAGCCTGTGGCTGAGCATCTGGTGGTCAGGCAGGGCCACTGTCTTGCTGAAGTCGATCATCCAGACCTTGGCCAGGCCAGTGTGGTCGTGCACAAAAAGGAGGGAGCTGCCCACCACCTGCAGGGGGAGAGACCAGAGGTTAGGGGGAGGAGCAGTGTGGCTGACAGCCAGGCTGCCTGAGTTCAAATCCTGGTTGGTCACTTACTGGCTGTGCAGCCTTGGCAGGTGTCTTAACCTCTCTGTGGCTCTGCTTCCTCATATACAAAGTGAGAATAATGCAGTGATTCCCCCAATCTGTAGGTTTACTTTCCGCAGCTTCAACTGCCCTTGGTCAACCACAGCCCAAAAACGTGGAATGGAAAATTCCAGAAATAATATATAAGTTTTAACACATTGACTGCCACACTAGAAAAAAAAATTTTTTCCCTTGGGGCCATGGTGTTTTATTACAAAAATAGAATAAAAACTTCAAAAACCAAACTATCTAATTTAATGAAAAATCTGTTATTATCATTTTCTGTGCATGACTTATATGCAACTAAATTGGCGTTATTAATTGTAACAATAAGAACATCAACAAGTAAGATTTTCAGGGACCAACTTCAGGGTTTTGCCTGGGGGCCACCCATGACATAACACGTGTGCCACAGCATGGCACCATGAGTTGCCTGCATACCACGCGGCTCCCAAGGTAAAGAGACGTGTGAGTTACGTATGCTTCGCCAGGGCCCAGGCTCAAAACCAATGTGAGTTAAATGCAACTCACATGGCAGTTAATGTGTTAAGCTGTGCACCGTTCTAACTGGCCGGCAGCGCTCTGTGATCCACACGCTCCACGAGTGCCTGGCACACAGAGAGCCCTCGGTGGATGCTGCTTTTATTTTGTTTGTTTTCCCTTCATCTGAGTCCAGGACTGTGGGTCCCTCCCTCTTCCTAAGTCAGTTTGCAAACATCACTGCTCCTAGAAAACCCAGATTACTGGGCAGGTGAGCAGGCGCCTGTCAGAAGAGGCAGAGACTGCCCAGCTCCCGATGGCTGTTGGCATTCGGCAAGATCGTTGCCACGTCTCCCACGTTGTCAGAGGAAACTGGAAATCCCGATTTGGGTGTGAAGCCTCACATTTTAAATGGTGGCAACTCAGGGTTTAAAATGTTAAGTCACCAGACAGGTGAAACTAAACACAAGGACAGAAGAGATGGGGTCCCCAGGCCTCCTCTTTGTAACTCCCACATAAAGCCTGAAACGAGTGACAAGGATGACAAGGGTGACATTTGATAAAAACAAACGTGACCAAAACAGCTGTCACATACCCGTCGTTCGCTATGGGCCAGGCTTTAACTATTTTGACCCATTTAACCTTCACAGCGCCCATGAGGCAGATGTTGCTGCTACCCCACCCTACGGGTCGGGAGACTGAGGCCTCCGAGGATGGCTTCCCAGGTACAGGTGGGCTAGGGAGTGGCAGAGCTGGGGTTCGAACCCAGGTTGGCCTGACTCCCAGATCCGTGTCCTTTCAGAAAAGTCAGCAATATCAAGAAGAAGGGGTGAGGGGGGCTTGAGGGGGAGACAGGGTGCCCAGAGGGAGGAGCGGAGGCCGCCACTGCACAGACTCTCCCACACAGCCTCAGAGAGATGAATGTTTCTTAAGAGAGACAGGCTGGGAGCGTGGGGGAAAGGGAACGGCAAGAGCCACCAAACAAGGAGGCAAATAACAATAATGATAAATAATTGTACAATAATTGTAAGAGGCTGGAGTTAAACACACTTCTGCGCTCCCAATGTCGCTCTACGGTCTCACACCTCAGCAGCCCCATGAGTAAGGTACTAATGTTCCTCCCCGCGTTCAAGAGGGGGAAACTGAGGCACAAGAGAGTAAGCCAGCCTTTGTTCCCAGGCTCCCTGGGCTTGAGTCCGTGCTCCCAACTATCACAGCTCCCTGAAATTCCCTTTTATGGACCCCAAAATATGAGGCCTCATTTTTATAGCTTTGGTCTGTAACTTATCGACGGCCTCCCTGCCGTGTCCCCCAGGGCCCTGAAACCCCCCACGTACACCCGTGGTAGCCGGGGCTCACACCTCATGGGTCTTGAAGAAGGGGGAGTTCTCCAGAGCGTCACGAAGTTCTTCCAGGCGTGCCACATACTTTCTCTGTGTGGGAGAGGGAGGGTGCCTCGGTTAGCATGGACACTGGGCCCTTGTCCACCTTGGGCTCTGGCCTCATCCCATGCCCCCAAAGGAGTGGACAGACTCCAGCCAGGATGGAACAGGGGAGCCATCCTGGGAAGAATCGGGGGCAAGGCAAGTGGGGGGTTGGATTTACCCAGGAGGTACAGATAGTGGATTACACGAATACCCAATCCCACAGACAGGTGGAGTCTGTCTCCCTTTCCCTTTAATCCAGCCTTGGTCATATGACCTGCTCTGACCAAAGGAATGTGGGAGAAATGGCAGTGACCATTCTGAGCCCAGCCATCAAGATGCCTTGCATTTTCACTTGCTCTCTTGGCCCCCCTGCTTCCATGTGAGAACAAGCCCAAGCTAGGCTACGGGACCATGAAAGAAGTGTGCCCAAGTCATGAGCCAAGATGGCAAGCCAACCGGCAGACACGGGAGAGAGGCCACCCCGGACCAGCCAGCCTTGGCCAAGCCACCAGCTGACCGCAGATTGTGTGAGCAAAGCCAGCCAGTACTAGCCAAGCTCCACCCATAACACGAGACATTGACTCGGGGGCAACGATAAATCGGGGTTGTCTTAAGCTGCTGTGTGTTGGGACGTAGGGTATCCCACTCACCAGGATGCCACGGTCCCCATCCACAAAGTCCTCCAACACCTGTGTCACCTGTTCCAGCGCCTGCGTCTTCTTGAAGTTGGTGTTGCAGGTCCCATCAGCTTTCTGTGGGGTAAGGGGCAGAGGGGCAGTGTAATGCCTTTTCCTTCCCACCCCTAATATCCAGCAACTTCCGGCGCCTCCCGGGGCCACCTGCCTGCCTCCACCTTGCTTGCTGTTCAGAGGAAGCCACTCTACCTGCTCAGTCCAGCTCAACCCAGCCCCAAGTCATGCTCCTGAGCAACCAGCCTTCCAAGTTCCTCCCACCTTGAACCTCCAGGTCGAGCCAGTCTAGCAAAGTGGACTTTGGAAGGGCACGGATCTGGCTTTGAGTAGTGACTCAGCTACTTTCTAGCTGGGCAGTCTTAAGCGAGTCACTTCACCTGCCTCAGCCTCAGTGTCCTCATCTGGAAAATGGGGATTGTGTTGCTATCTACTTCCTAAGGCTGGTGTAAGGATTAGGAGACCAGGCGTGTAGGATGCAGAGCATGGTGCCTGGCACAGTCAGTGAGCACTCAGGCAATGAGACCAATGTTATTTTTCACGTTTGAGAGAAGCCACCTCAGTCATTTGGCCACAGTGTGCCAGGTGCTACGTAGGCATTGGTAATATGGCGGTAACAGGACAGACACGGCCTCACGATGTCTGAGGGAGACAGACGTCGAGTAAGATTGTCATGAAGGAAGGCGTGAATAAGGATGGGGAACAGGGGGCTGAGAGGAGGCAAAGAGGGAGTCCTGATATAGGAGGATGGAAATCAGGGAGGACTTCCCTGAGGAAGCAAAATTTGAAAGGCGAGAGGAAAATGAGAGCTGACCAGGGGAACGATAGAGGGAGCAGCATGTGCAAAAGCCCTGTGGCAGGAAAACACAGGCCCACTTCCAGGAAGCCAAAGTGCTTCCCTGTGCCTGCAGGTAGACAGGAAGGAAGAGGAGTGAGAGCCGTGGCTCGACCCTGGACGGCCCTGTAGGCCATGACACTTCTCCTGAGGGTGCCAGAGAGCCATGGAAGGGTTTTGAACAGGAGAATGTCGTAGTCGATTTGCAACTTAGAAAGACGGCTCAGGCAAGGCCACGGGGAAACAGCGCCTCATGCATTGCGGGTGGAATGTGCCATAAAGAAGTTTGGTCTCTCTAGCGCAGTACCAGCGCATTTCATCTCTGACCCGGTACTCCCGCTTCTGGAAATGCAGGCTACAGCTGAACCCACACACTTGCAAAATGTCTCATGTACAAAGTGATTCACTGAGGCATTGCAATGGCAAAAAATGGAAATAACCCAGGTGCCCACGTATCGGGGACTGTAGCACCTCCACGAAGGGAGTATTAAACAGCTGTAAACAAAAAAAAAAAAAAGGAAAAAGGAGACTCTCTACGGAATGATCTGGAAAACTCTCCAGAATATTATTGTTAAGTGAAAAAAGCGAAGTGCCAATCAGTGTTGTAATATTGAGGAAGATTTAGGATATGCAATTGCATTTATTTGTATTTTCAGGAGAAATACAAGACGCTGATAACGTGGTTCCCTGCAAGCAGGCAGGAGGGTGGAGAGATGGAATGGGAAGGAAAGCAGCAGAGTTGGGAGGGAAATTTCTCCTTGTATACCTTTTTTTTTTTTTTGAGACAGAGTCTCGCTTTTGTTGCCCAGGCTAGAGTGAGTGCTGTGGCGTCAGCCTAGCTCACAGCAACCTCAGACTCCTGGGCTCAAGGGATCCATCTGCCTCAGCCTCCCAAGTAGCTGGGACTACAGACATGCGCCACCATGCCCGGCTAATTTTTTCTATATATTTTTAGTTGTCCGATTAATTTCTTTCTATTGTTAGTAGAGACGGGGTCTCGCTCTTGCTCAGGCTGGTCTCGAACTCCTGAGCTCAAACAATCCGCCCGCCTCGGCCTCCCAGAGTGCTAGAATTGCAGGCATGAGCCACCGCGCCTGGCCCTTGTATACCTTTTTATAACAGTATTTTGACTTCTGAATTGTGGGACTCGCTATTCAAACAATTATATTTAACTTACGACAACACTAAAAGAATGCAAGAAGGAAAAAGAGAAACCTCCACAGCTGGGGGAAAAGGATCCCTCCAGCTCTCGTGTTGTGGGGAGACCAGGTCCCAGGAGTCCCGAGAAGCTGGGGCAGGAGAAGACAGGGCTGGACTGGGACATGGCCACAGGGAGGGAGAGGAGAAGACGGAATCGGGAGATGCTCGGGCAGATGGAAAAGCAAAACTTGGGCTCTGACGGATGCGGGCAAGACAGAGAAGTGGGCCCTCCCTAGCCCTGGCCTTTCCGTCCTCTGCGGTCTCCTGTGCTCTCTCCAGATCTTGCTGCTTTCCAGCCTTCCCTGATGCCCGTGTTCCCGAGAAGCCTCAATCCAGTTCTGGGCCCCCTCGTGACCGGCCGGCTCACGGCCCTCACCTTGATGCCCTCGATCCGGAAGCCCAGGGTGGAGGTCGAGCTCATGGTTTCCCTCCACTGCATGTAGCGGGGCTTGGTGACCGCACCCTGCGCGTGCTCCTCGGGCGTGGGGGCCCCAGGGTCCACAGCCACCATCTTCTCGTACATGTCCTTCCGGGGCCGGGGCCGTTCTCGCGCCTTCACCAGCTCCTCCTCCAGGTAGGTCCTGAGCACACAGAGGACGTGACAAAGGAAACTATGAACAACACAGCTGAAGGGCTTATACTTCCGGACGTCAAGACGTATCATAAAGCTACCGTGCAGCACAAGAGTGGACAAATAGATCGACGTGATACAACAGAGTCCACAAACGGACACACGTGGATGTCCACCCAGCTATGACAAGGAAGGCGCTGCGCTTTAGCAGGGACGGGGAAGTTTTTCAATAATTGGTGCTGGGTCAACAGGACATCCACATGGGAAACAATGAACCCCTGTCCCTACCTCCTGCCGCACACAAAAATTAATTCTAGATGGATCGCAGGTCTAAACGTGAAAGTTGTAACAGTAAAGCTTGTAGAAGGGAACACAGGAGAATATCATCGTGATCTTGGAGCAGACAAGATTTCTTAAACATAAACCCACTAACCATAATGAAAAAATTGACAAACTGGACTAAATTACAAGTACTTCTGTTTATCAAAAGAC
>CAUYSK010083620.1:0-17851 GCA_963575035.1 Avahi laniger | reverse complement strand
ATAATATGATTAAGTGTACAATATCTTTTAAAAATAAAAACTTTCAGAAATCTGAAAATAGCATTTTTCTAACTAGAAAAATATTTCCTATAAAATTCTATAGGAAATGCTATATTTTGAAAGTAGATTTGGTACATTTCTTTGAAGGTTGAGAATAAGACAAGTATTCCTCTGATCACTGTCAATGTTCATGTGCTCCTCAGAGTTCTCACTAACTTAATTAGACAAAAAAAAGAAGAGGTATAAACATTAAACAGAAAGAGGTGTGACTGGTTTTTCTTGTTTCATTTTTGCAAATTATATGTTCACTTACACAGAAAATCTAAAAGAATAAATTTTAAAAACTATTAGAATCAAAGAACTCAGCAAGTCTGTGAGATTATACAATAAAATCACAGCCAAAACCAATTAGAAGAGGTAATAGCAAATAAGAGTCCATTGACTATAACAAGAAAATATATGCTATCTAGGAATTAATCTAACAATAAATGCATATGGCCATAATAAATGAACTTAAAAGATGTGTTGAATAAGTATAAAGATATACATTGTTCAAGAATGATATGACTAAATTTTGTGAAGATGTAAATTCTCATCAATTTATAAATCCAATTCCACTCCGTGCAAAATCCCAGAAATACTTTTTTTGTAACTTGACAACTGATTTTAAAAAAATATATGGAAGCAAACAGGTCTACAAACACCTGAAACAAATTTTAAAATAACAAAAATTGACGATTTTTCCCTACCAGATATTATAACATCAAGTGATTGTACAGCATTTAAAAGCACATGAAATAAATGCAGAAAAACATACATTACAGTGTCATGGAGTAGAAAGCCCAGAGACAGACTTGTATATATAAGGTAACTTGATGTAAAGATGGCATTAAAAACCTAAATACATTATTTTGTAAATATTAATTTAGTAAATGATATGGGGTAAAATATGACCAACTACATGGAGAGAATTCTCTATCTAACACCACATCCAAAAGTAAGCTCCAAATCCCCACCTAACTGTGAAGGTACTAAACCCGAAAATACAATGCAAATGCTTTTGTGACAGTAAGTTAATTGATAATATCTAAGTACAATTAAGTTTTTAATATAAAGACAGCAGTGACAAATTGGGAAAGATATTTGTAATATTTTAAATCTAATAGAGAGATAATTTATATTAATAATACTTAAGGAGCTCTTCAAACTAGCAAAACAAAGACTTTAAGTCAATACAGAAATGTGCAAAATACATAAATAACCAACACGTGAAAGGAGAAGCCAAAATGAGTAAGAAGAATACGGAGAGATGATCTACTTCACTAGTAAGAAAAAAAACACAACTTAAAATGTTAATGAAATGTTTCTATCAAAAAGTAAATGATAGCCTGAGTAAAAGGGAGACCCCCATCTCTATGAAAAAAAATAAATAACCAGGCATAATGGTGCACGCCTGTAGTCCCAGCTACTCAGAAGGCTGAGGAGGGAAGATCACTTGAGCCCGGGAATTTGAGGTTGCAGTGAGTGATGATGACACCACTGCACTCTAGTTGGGGCAACAGAGAGAGACTCTGTCTCCAAAAAAAGAAAAAGTAAGTCACAGATAAATACCAATTGTTTGTGAGCTGTTTGTGAGAATTGGGAAAATAGAACCCAAGACAAGCTGATAAAGTTATTCTGAAGAGCAGTATTTTTCACATATATACTATAACTAAGCAATTCCAACCCTGTGTGTAAACTCCAGAGAAGTCTTTTGGAGAGAGATTGGATTACAGTAAAGGGAGAAGATTAAATATTATGCTGGAGCACAGGTACAAACTGGATATGTCCTAGGCAAACCAAAATGACCACTGGGACATGCTACATATAGAAAGATAACCATCATGATAGAGTTTATGTTAGAATATGTTGTATTCCACTTAGATGTACATCACTAGGGGAATCTATAAATAATATATGGCATATGTACAGGCATACAATGGAATGCTTTTCAGGAGAAATGCAGCCAAAATTATAGATCTTAAAACATAAAATGCAGAATGAAAAATATAAGAAAGAGAAATAACTTTATAACAATACCATTGGGGGGTATATTAAAAATAAATGTACACACATGAACTTTGGGGACGGTTTCAAGAATATACATATCAATATATGAACAATTTGTGGAAGACAGATGAAAGAATGTTCAGTATAGAAATTAGAACGGATGCCTATGCAGAAGGGCAATGTGACTGGGATAGGAAAATAAGAGGAAATAATAGAACAGAATTAAACATCAGAAGTGTTGCATGAGCAGACAGTGAAATTATAAAGACAGAATCTTTTGACAATTATTATTCCTGATGCCATCTAGATGCCAAAGGGAATGCCTGACACATAGTAAGTGCTCAATAAACATGATTGAATGAGGCTTATATTCACATAAATACTATGTGTCAAATGCCTTGCAAAAGGATAATTTAAAAGATATAACCTGGTTTTTCTCATTTCACTTTTGTTAATTTTTAATGAAAGATAATAAATTAACATACCAAACAAGAATTTGGGGGATTAATATACTGATCAGACCGTCCATTTTTGTGCTAATACCAATTGCTTTAATTGTTCAGGCTTACAATGTCTTGCATCTAAAGCATAATTAATTTCCTCATTAATTTAAAAAGTTTTCAGTAGATTCTCTTGGGTTTTCTTGGTGTATAATCACATTGTCTAAAAATAATGAAAATTTTGTCTCTTCTTAAATTATTTCATGTCTTGTTGCTTTGTCAGAATATTAATTGTGATAGTAAGGGTTTCTTTTTTTGGTTGTTCATAATAAAATTAACACTAGTTTTTAACATCTCAATTATTGTGTTGACTTTGGCTGAAGATAGATTTTAAACATGCCAAAGAAATATACTGTGCCCAAATATCTGAAGTTTTATATTTTTTAAATTAGAAACTGGTTCCATTTCTTTTCAATTTCATACCTACTTACTATTTCATAATATCTTTCTGAGTAAATATATGGTCATAATTTAAAATATCTTTAAATAGTCAATATGGGACAGTTATCAAATGACAAAAAGGAAATGAAGATTTTTACATAGAAAAATAACATTGCTGTGTAAAATTTACAGCTTATGTTAAATATGGCCTTTAAATACTTAAAATGAAAGAAATAAAAGAAATATATTAATAAATGGAGCTGATACATACTGAAAAGTCCCCGTTTTTATTAGAAGTTCAGATTCAATGATTCCCTAGCCACATCACAACTTTACAGTCCGATCTTAATATTTCAAAATTCTACCTGGGAAATAGATGCTAATTAGAAGACTTATTTTCAAACCTCTGACTTTAAGAAAACATAGATAAATGATGACCAAAAATCTAACTGTTGATAGAGTAAGTTTGATATAAGTGAAGTTTTTACATGCTTTTTAGAAGCAAACAGTTGTTAAAATCTTCTTCAAAGTTGAATTGGATACAACATGGATTCCCAATAGCAAAAACCATCAATGGATCAAATATTTACTATATGCTTAGTGCCTGAGTTTATTCAAATCACTCAATTTTGTTGAAAGGTCAGTCATATTAGTGAACTGAATAATTTTTCACTTTTAAACTAGTTGATGTCATTAGTAAGGATTAATTATCAGCCTAACTGCCCCTTTGCTTGAAGAGGTCATTTTCCTGCCTCTCTTCATGGTTCTCAGACGAAAAAAAAATGAAAAAGAAATGGTACTTAGCAAAACAACCTGATTAGATCCTGGTTGATTTAAAGCCAGTCACATTTTAACGAACATATTCTAAGATTCTTTTGTGGTCTTGTGCCTTTTGACATGGACGGTATCCTGGAAAGATTTTATTTTTGATAGAATAATTACAGAAACACCCATGATACACAATTATAAATATCATGGATTTGCCTTAATTTGTTTTTTGACTAAAAACTCCCATTTCACTTTTAATGCACGATCAATTTTTAGATAATACATTATCCTATGTTAAATATACTTATAAATGTGCATCTATGTGCATATATATACACATACACTCATGTATATATACATATACAGATTTGCCCTAGAGTAAATTGTGCTTGTGTGTGTGTGCATGTGTGTTTGCAAAACTAGTCCTCAAAATTCTCATTCCTGGCACAATTCAATAGGCATAGGAAAAATAGGTTAACCAGCAAACCACTAAGAGGCATCCATTGCATATCTGTCCCTCTGGTCCCCAAGCATTCACCCAGAGTAATAAGAATTTCCTGGAGCATGCACAGTTATTCTTATTTGACGAGTCTGGAATTCTTTATTTTTTTTCTCCTTAAAAATCAAAGAATCCTACAGATGCTGACATTAAACATACTGATGGGAATTATGATCATATGTCAGAAAAATATATAACTCCTTTGGGCTCCGTAAAAAGCTGACAGCATTCCCATAAAATATTAACTACTCACAATAAAATCCCTTCACAAGGAGTGAGAGGTTAGTAGAAAGAATCTGGAAGCCCTCAACAATGAATTTTGATTAACCTGGTGACTTGAATTCCCTTGTCCTAGATATTTGCAGGCTTTACATAGTTGGATAAAAATGCGTGGAAATCACAACCATGCATTCATTTAGCAAATATTTGAAAAATAAAAAAATGTGAAATTCCTCTTCCTAAAGGAATATATGAATAATAAATTGACAATATTACATTTGGTGAAATGGGGAGAAGGTGAAGCACTGTCTGTTCCGCTAACTCCTGGCAAAGTCAAGAGGTTTGTCACCTTGGTGACTGTCCCTGAGGTATGTACGACACAACCCTCCCTTTCCTCAAATACAGTTTGTGGATTTTTCACAAATGGATATTGAAATAAGGTGTGCTCAGGAATATTCATATTAGGCTTTACTCTATAGTTATTCATCTAAATAAGAAATTTAGATAGCTGCGTGAAAATTTGCCAGCTTGAAAAATCAAAACACAACAGAAATAAAATTCATTAGCAATGCAAAAATAAAATCAGAAATCCCAGGAAATATGCATACCAAACAAAATAATGAAAATATCAGATCGGCATTTGAGTACCTTACTTAGGTATCTTCAAAGGCAGTTAAATTAGTTTCAGACTGAACAGGAGTTTGTTATTTTCGTTTTACAATCAAATCCCAAAGACTGTCAAAGAATAACCATAAGGAATTTGAATTAACCTAAGTACTTTTCACCACCTGGGTGAGGTCGGTCCAGATATATCCAGATAGACATACATATCAGAAAAGCCACTTGTTCCTGTAAATGAACTCTAAAATAGGCTAGATCTTTCTGATAACAATTTCTTCCCCTCCAAGGAATAAGAATTTTTATCTTAAGTAGATTTTTCTGAATTTGATACTATCCACAAATTTCACTTTTAATGCAATAGCCCTAAAACTCATTGTCTCCAACCCCAATATGCTTGAGGAAAAACCATAATCTTATCAAATGAAGTTGGGATACCCTCAAAATTCTAATTTTTAATCCCCTCCACAATAAAAAGGAATCAATAAATTCATCTTTTAAAATTGGGTGCCAGAATAGGTAATTATTATAAATAAAGAGGGTGACAGTATATCAAATTGCAGAGATCTGCATTGAATTCAACTTCAAAATCTAATGAAGCTGCAATTTTTATTAGATGGGCTCTTACAGAATCACAGAAAGCTAATCTTTTGCTAATTATAAGATACCTATCTTTACATCTTGAAGCATGGGAAGTTATCGAGTTGGTATTCCTTCAAATGAATATTCTTCAAATGTATATTCAACATATATTTGGTGGTTAGGAAGACAAAGTGATTTTTCTAATAGTAAAAATTATATATACATATTAAAATGTAAGAAAAGATAAAATTATCATAAATTATTAAAATATAATCAAATTATTTTAGTAAGGAAGAAAGAGAAATAGGCCAATGGAACAGAATAGATGAAGGAAGAGGTTCAAGTACGTATGGAAATTTAGTATATGATAAAGGGGCATTTCAAGCCATTTGGGTAAATACAAATTATTTCGAGAAGAGTGTTGGTTCAGCTAGCTAACAAGTTATTAAGTAAAAATTAAATTAAATAAAGCTGAACCATACATTATTCTTCATACAAAAATAAACTATTAATATAAATGGGTCACTTTCATAACAATATAAAAATTTAAAATGTTAAAAGAAAACCAGTACATATTATTTTTAAAAATTTTACAGGACAGAAAGACATTTTAAGTATAATTTAAAAAATAAAAAAAGACCTAGAAGATGGAATAAATGATGAATACATCATTATCATATGGTGAGTCTGTATTTGTTTAATAACTGGATGGGTTTAATATTTTCATTCCAATTTTAGTAATATAGAGATGTTTTATTACAAATTTATAAAAATAATGGAAATAAAAAAATGAAAACAATAACTGTGGGCTTCTTCCCATGGAGGCAACATGCATCAAGAATATATACTTAATTTATTATACCAATATTAATATCTCTGGTGCTTGTTAGCTATCCATCGTAAGAATAAATAAAATGACAAATAGATTTAAATAGATTTAAAATCTATAGATTCTATCAAGCTGTTTCATTTCTTTGAATCCTGGTAATAATGACAGCAAATGTTGAGGGAGGATCATCCATTGCCATATCTGTGATATCTGGATTGTGAGTACCTTGCAAACAGCACTGTTCTTGAAAACCTGACCATAATCACCATCTAACAAGTTATAACACTTATGAAGGATCATACAATAGAGAAAAAATAATGATACATAATTTGTTAAATACTCAATTTCAGTTGTACCTGTTCTGTTTAGGTTAATGTTTTGTTAAGTTCTACAGATGACTGTTTTATATATTTTCAAGTGTTGTACTTTATAAAGAAAAGTTTCACTTTCTTTCCTATTAGTCAAAATTTTGAAGTGTCTATGTACATTGCAAGTCTCAGTATAGTTACAAAGTCCAAAAAGAGAAAAAAAAAACTCTTTTAAAGTTAAATATCAATTCAAACTATATGTATCTATCATACTTAAGGATGTCATTGAGTTCATATTTAAGTATAAGATTTTCCCTTATTTGAAAAATCAATATGGACTTACATCCTTGTCAAATGAAATGATAAAAATTAATTAATTAAATGACATCTCTAACCTTGTAAATACAAAAGTTTAATAGTGAACATAAGTAGAAGAGAACATTGAAAAATACGAAATATGCCTTTCTGAGAAAACAGTTTAAATATGTATGTGTGTGTGTGTGTGTGTGTGTGTGTGTGTGTGTGTGTGTCATGTTTGGTGTGACTTGAAACAGATATATACTCCAAATCTCAAATGCATGGAGCAGTACATGTCTGCAAGGTTAAGACAGCCACTATGATTATCCTAATTTAAAAATTTCCAGGCTACTTATGGGATAATACAAGGAAATGAAATTCATTATCCTATAAAGTATGCAACAAACCATTAAACATAGCAATAAAATCAATTGGCATACACAAAAAAGCAATTTTCTTACATTCATGTAAACCCTTCCATGAACTAATTTCCAAATATCAATCATGACTGTTATTCATAATATAAACATTGAAGAAGTACTTGTAATTTTTAAAAAGCGTCGAGTTCCTGCTATCTCACAATGAGGAAAATGTTAAATCAGAATATCATCATAATTGTGGCCGATAATGTCTAATCATCCAAATCTCAGAGCTCAATATTCTATAACAAAAGCAAAGAAAAAAAAGCAGTTGCCGTTTCATCAGAAAGGGGTATTTTACCTTCTCTTTAAAACATGACAATTTATTCTTAATTAACAACAGATTAAACAGCATTTCAACATTTTTCTAACACCACACACAGCTAACTCATAAGCAATCAAGACATTAGATGAAAATTAAAAGCAGGTATATCATAAAGTTTTGATGATCTACACCAGCATTACACATCTGTTGAAGAAACTAATCCATTGTCCATCATTTTGTAATAACCAAAATACTCACTTAATCCTTGTTTTTTTAAAAAAATGTGATGCCATAATAATGTAAGTAGGAAAATTGAAAAAGATCTAAAAGTAGAACAAATCTGAAAAAATATCCTAGAAATTGATTTTACATGAATATAATGAATAATAAACAATGTTAATAATGTGGACTTATTTTCCCCTACCTAAAAGTTTTTGGGAGTTAGAAATTAAAATATATTATGTATACCTATTATTTTCTTTATGCTAATGTGTCTCAGATTCTTTCGATTGACAGAGATAAAAAGAGGCTTAAAAAATGGGTATAGCTTTTGTAATCGTTGGGGAGCACATATTTCCTCAAGCAGAACATGCCTAAATTTATATAAACATGAAATAAGGTAGTAAGTAATTTAACGGATTAAGGATAAATTCCAATTCAGAAGAGGAGGAAAAGAATGACGTAAGTTTTTGTTTTCCTTCTTTCAAAGGCAAGAGTGCATCCAGCTACCAGAGAGGAGGAGGGAGGTGACCAAATCTCCCATCTGACAGGTCGTGTACACAAAGAGAATGGCTCCTCAAGATGAGGCAGCTACTTAAAGTTTTCAAAAACCACTCAAGCATAGCCATTCATTAAGAACTTGAATTTTGATGGAAACAGGTCTAATAGGTTTCCTTTTATTTCTGTTGTTTGTAAATAAAACTGTGAATCTTCTCTGTCAATACCCTTAATGGGGTAAGATGCCCAAATTTAGAAAACGAAATTGAAATTGCAGAATGATGATATGCTTTTCATAACAAAAGGAGAGATGAATACTCTGAAGTTTAGTCCTAGAGCAATATTCTAGAAGAGGCTAGTGGGAAGAAAATCAAAAGTAAATGATACTGCAATTCCCCAAAATTTCCAATAAAATTGGCCAAGCTCATGAAGCTTTCGTGCAAGTGATTTTCAATGGTGAAAATTTTAAAAGGAGACTAACTTCATATCAGACATTTTGTAATGTGAGCTGAAGCAACATTCCAAGACTAAGTCTGTGCTACCATTTCCATCCTCCAGTTGGGACTGGCTAAGATTGTTAGACATTTGGGGCTTCACCTGGGCCATAGTATTGAGGAGCTCAACACAAAACCACATGGACATCGAGAAGCAAGTAACTTCCTTCCTCCCCCCACATCCAAACAACTGAAGTCTGGATTTTAAAACTACATTTAATTGTGATATCAGTTCTTGGCATAGAACTATTCCATAAATACTTGTTGAATTAATGACTAAAGAAAATTCAGAAAGAATTTACATTCATAACAATTGGTAAGATTAAGGATCTTCTTCTATTAATTAATTCATCTTGAAAATAAAAATTACTAATGATAATCATATTTTAATGTAAAATAAAATCAGTTTAAACAAGACACCAATATTAATAGCATGAAATATCCAGGTGTCTTAATCGAATGTGCTATGTAAATACAAAGACAATTACCTTAAGTGTTTTCCACTTTCATCCAAAAAAGAATTTGTTTGAATTATGTGGAAGCAAATACCATATATAAAAAACGGCTTCTAGAGATAAATGTTTTTCATTTTATGCAACTCTCTTGAATTACATTTGGTGTGTTTACAAATATACACCAAGCTTCTTGATATTGGCAAAAGAAAAGCGTAACCTATCCAAAAATCTTCCATTTAAATAAAATATACAAATTGCTGCTAAGAAATGAAATAACTGTATTCTAGCAATTCCATAGTTTAAGAGTTTTAAAGTATAGCTGGAGGGATCTCAAAGGGATCATCTGATCCAGCATTAAGGCAAGAGTTTGTGCAAGAGTTTGTATAAACTATTCTGGACGGTAAGAAGCCCATTTCTTTTTCCATATTTGTGCTCCCTCAGACATGGAAAACCACCGTTAAACATATTTCACCTAGCAACCATCAAAGCATTTGAAAGCAATAAATAGATCATTCCCCAGCTGCTACTTCTCAAAGCTACACACAAATGCTTTAGCCCTTTCTTCAGAGAACCAAGTTATCCAGACTTCAACTATTTTTGTTACTATTCTCTGGAGAATTGAGATTTCTTTTCACATATTTTTTTATGTGAAAACCCAGAGAACATAAAACAAAGTAAAAAGGACAAAGTGATGCACATTAGAACAGAGAGTACATATTCTCCCAAAATGAGTTTGGCCTCTTTCACAGCAGCACCATAATGCAGACTTAGACATGTCTTGAGGCTCGTGCTGAAAAGCAGATCTTGCTCCTTATTTCAATGGGCTCCATTTAGTTCTTGCTAAACATGGTATTTTGTTTAAGTTCAAGCTTGTACTGTATTATTTTTATGAAGGGTATTAAAATTACTTCATGTACTATCATGGAAGAGTTTGAAGCCAGTGGCCTGAATTTGAATCTCCGCTAGTTGTATAGCCTGGGCTATAATTTCCTAAATTGTAAAATGGGAAAACTATTCTACACATTTTTAGATAACTGTATGACTATCTTAGAAGCTATATATTAATATAGATCACCTACCACAGGCCCTGGGAAGTGATAGCCATTCAACTAGAGTTATTTTCTACACCATATTGCTTCTCCCTATAATACTTACTGCCCAATCACTTAAATCAGATATATGAAAGTCAAGTGTCGCTATTTTTTCTTTTTTCAGGTATTTTTTTTTCTCTTTCATCCCACAACATTGTTTCTAGCGTGCATTATAGCACAACTAGAATATTGCAGTTGATTCCTAGCCTGGTTTTCTTTCCTTCATTCTCCTCCTCAATTTCAGAAAATGCAAATATCATATCACCTCCAGGCATCGTGCCATCCTCTCAGCATTACAGGGCCACGAACAAGTCAGTATATTCATATTTATAACTAGAATTGCAGGAGATAGAATTATCTCTCAGTTTTCCCCCACACATGACAAATATTGTTATAACACTTAGAAACAGAAAGGCAAAATTTTGTCCTCAAATAGTTTGCCAAGTTAGTTCATAAATTGTGTCATCGAGGGGGAGACTAGTAGTAGAAGATTAAAAAACATATTTTCTATTGCACAGTAGGATAAGTATAGCTAACAATAGTGCATTGTATATTTCAAATAGCTAGAAAAGAAGATTTTTAGTGTTCTCACAACATGGAAATGGTAAGTGTTTCCTTAAGGTGATGGATATGCTAATTAGCATGATGTGCTCATTACACAGTGTATACATTGCATCAAAACATCACACTGTGTCCCATAAATATGTGCAATTATTATATGTCAATAGAAAAGTATATTTTCAGTATGGATACAACTTCTAAAACACAGTGGTGGAAAAGGGAATTTGACAAGTGTTTTGTGTAATTTCTTTTTTTCTATGTATCTCTTACTTGCAATGTGCAGTACTTGAGCATCTTTTTCTATTAGTATAAAAACATTATGTTCAATGATGTTAGAGTTTATAGCTAAAGGGCAAGCAGGCTTGTGTTTCCTACTTACATATTTGTTTTTATTAAAAAAAATCAGTTTTCTTTTCCTGTATCACACACGTCTTGAAACCGCCACTCTGACTCTACCCTAGTGCTGTATTCCCATCTTTTGGTCCACTATTCAATTTATTCTGAGAGTTTCAGTGAAAATAATCCATATGCCTTTTGGAATGGGAGAGAAAATTGTAAAACTTAAAAAAAATGATTTTTGAAAATAAGATACACATTCTCATAATTGTGCACCAATTTTTAGCACTATCCCAAAGGTCAGGTATTTCTTGTGTAAGGCTATACTCACTGTATTTTCATATTTTATATTTGGTGTATGCCAAGTTCTTATATAATCCTACCATACCGATGGAATTACCCATCTTGGCTATAAAAATTTAAAGTAATTAAATTTAATTCTTTATGCTTTCTAGAAATTTTGAATTAAATCTTTTAACATGGCACGGAAAAGCAATTTACCTTTACTAGTTCTTCCTCCTTCCACTTGCAAATTATATTTCAAACCTCAGCCACTTTTCTAGTTAATGAAGTTAATGACTTCATCATGCTGCATAATTCACATTGTACAATCTATATAATAAAAGCAGAGGATGATATAGAATATTTCTGACATTCATGAATATTAAATGTTAGAAAGTAATTAGATGGTAAAAATAGAAATATAAATAAAAATAACGAAACACTAAGGGAAATGTTTGTATGGCAATATATCAATTTTAAGAAGCTTGCCAACAGAAAATTATAGCAAATATTCCTATAGTGATGATGATTCTCTGGAACATTTTTATATGTAGCATCACATTTCATTTACACAGCAACCTAAGATAAATATTCTTTACATTCTACAGAAAAAAAATAATCTTCAAGGCAAGTTAGGCTGAGCTGGGATCCGACTCTACGGTACATGAGTCCTTGGTAAGTTCTCTGCTTCCCTTTCTCACACTACAATATTTCCTTCCCCTCCAGATGCCACTTCCTGTACTGCACAGTTTTTCCTACTTTCCTCTAGGTAAATGGGTTTTATTTTGTACTCCTGAAAAATAACAATGTATATGGCAAATTTCTAAATAACTTTTTTAATTTCTTAATTCCTAGGTTGGTAAAAATTATGAACTAGAAATTTTTTACAAGTTGATTTCTTTTTCTGTCTTATACTTGTAAGTTCAGCTTTCATCAAAGTTTTGCCTTTGGCCCTCTGACAAGTTCATCCATTGCCACAACCTCAACTGCTTTCTCTTCACCAAAGCCCCCTAACTCCTCTCGTCCTAAATCATAATTCCTCTCTCTCGAGCCCTAGACTCTGTCTGGAAATCTATTAGGGTCTGACACTGAACATGGGCCAAACAGAATTAAATAACTTACCTCCCCCACATGTGGCATCCATATTTTGGCTAGTTGTCCAACCATTCCCACAGTCTACAGAGCTGGAAATCACCTCCAGCATAGCAACCAAGACTTCTGCTGAGTAACATTGTCTGTCTAGATCCTATATCCTAATTCTCTTTCCTACTGCCACTAACAGAATTTTGGTCACCAACATTTTTGAGTAGGCGCTCAAAAATTAGAGAAGAAAGCAAAGAAGGACCAAGTTAGAGTAGTCTACCATTGTTTCCTGAATGTTATAATTGCATAAAACTCTTTTAGTAGAAAAACAAAATTATAGACCTAGATTATGCTTTCATGTTGTTACTTAACCATAACTCAAACATGTACAAACCAAATATAAAATCCTTATGTTGATAGCTAAATAATCATAAATTGAAACAAATTTTCAAATGAAATACAAATTAAATTATAAAATAAAACCTTGAAAAGGACACTCTTTTAATATGTTAAGTGACAGTGTATAGCTGAAACTAAACTTTATCGTAAATGAGCATGTAAATTAGTTAGCATATTATAAATACCCCTGACTTTCTAAGCCGACACCAACACAAGTCCCTCTCCTTTCTCTATAGAAACTTGTCTGAAACCTTATTTGGTCTTCATGAGGCATTATTTATACATTAACCCCACCACTGTAGTTTTCCTGTTCTCCTACAACATTAAATTACTAGAGTTGGATGCCCATATTACCGTATATACAAATAAAATTTCAACCACTGAATTTATGTGGAAATAATTGGTTATAACATACAGACAATTTTAAACAAATTTATGTTAATTTTTGGATTATAACAGAAGTGAAAACTGAAGCATTCTCTTAAAGACTAAATCTACAAATCCCCCAATAGTCTGCAGAACAAAACTGTAGAAACACAAGCCTACATTTCTACAGCAGCACCCTGGCATTTCCCATTATCACCATAATGAACTGTAGTGGATTCAGTGTTGGCTGCATACACGTCCTCATTGCTGTGCTCTCTCCTGTGTGTAAGCTCTGTTACTCCTGCATCTTGTTTGCAGTGGTGAGCTTAATTTCATCAGATCACATTTATTTGTTTCACTTGCCCTATGGCTTACTGCTTTAGAAGCTATTTTTAGCTATTGTTTAAATATTTATATATATAATTTAAATATTCATATTTAAATTTTTGCAGCACCAAATGCAGTGCTTATTATCAGTTAGGTGTTCAGCTATGTGTTCATTTATTCAATATGCATTTATCTATCTCTTACAATATGCCCAGCAGCTGCACGACCAAGCATAGTGATAGACAAATTATAATCTTTGCCCTTAAGGAGGTGGCATTTCTGGTGGGGAAACAATTATAAAATAAATGTGCGACATCATTTCTGATGGTCATGAGTGATAAGACAAAAATAAAAGCTGGTAAGGAGAATGCCAAAGGAGCTTCTTAGAGTGGTCAGGGAAGTCTGTGCCAAGGAGGGGCAAATGAACTGAGATCAGGTGAATGTACTTCCAGCTTTAAATTTTATTTATAATATCCACTTGTCAATTATGGCTTCTAACAGGCAAGTACCTCTTATTTTGCAGATAAATTGTTCTGCTTATTTTTTATCACAGGAAATCAAAAAATTTTCATTTTAGGGTCTGTTATATCATCCAATCACCATAAAAATAGTGTAGCTGGGCATCATTTCCCCCCATTTAATGGATGAAACTGAGTCGTGGAGAGTATTCAGAGGAATATTGAGAAGTATGAAGTAGCCGCTACTTACTGAGCTGTAAATCAAACTTAAACCTATCTGATCCATTTTTTTTCCAGTACATTACACCACCTTCCAGTATTTTGAAAGTTACACAAAAATTTTCATGATGATCCACATAATCCTTTGTACTTAATAATAACAAATGAATTTATAGGAGAGAAAGACCATGGTTATAAAAATAGTCTAACACAATGTATAACCCTAGTCTAAAAATGGCAAAGTAGTGATCTAATTTAATGTAAACATGCAGTCATAGTTTAACTTTCAGAATTTCCAAAGGACAACAGTTGTCAACAAAGAGAAGCCTTCAAAGCCAGTAATAAGCAACAGCAAGAGACTTGACTTATAAAACTTCAATGCTTTGGCTAAAAAGCAACACCAAGAACAAAAAAAAATTAAGTTTGAGGTAAGCAATAAAATATAAAAAAAAAAATCTGTCTGATCAGTCCTGAGTATAAATGATGAGTCATGTAATTACCATGAATGACTAATGAGGTTAGCAGGGTTGTTTGTGCTGAAGAACCAAATTACAATTTAATTCATTTAAAATAGGCTTTAGAGATTAAAACTAATAATTAAATCCCAAAGTTCAAGCAACAATAGAAACTACTTTTAATTTCCTTGGATTAGAAATGTGTATCTTGTTTATTATAAGATATGTCTGCTTTGATAAAACATGTACATAATTATCAAAACACCAATATTTATAACGCTGTCTCATTTAATTCCTTGGAGATCTGAGACAAGGCCCAGAACAAGCTAGAAAGAAGTCTACAGTGTGCACTCAACAACATTGCTCCAACATTATTAAAATAAAGATGCATTTTTCCTTCTACCCAACCTCTTCTGTGTTAAAATCTTGGAAAAGAAAACCTTATTAAACACATTATGGAGGAATGTGGTATTGTACTGTTAATATAATGTATGTCAAAACACAGAGTTTATTTCTCCATATTTATAGGTTACGTCCTTTTTGCTGATGAAAATTTGGATTATTAAAATAATGCAGACATCTCCATTTTGCATATGAAATGCTACCCTTCCACCAGACTGAAGAAGCCCTAGCAAGAGAGATAATATCCATCCTTCCTGTGTGTGAGATCTTCTTGTCTCCCATTTTTTGGTTTTGTTTTTTCTTCTTTGTGTTACGGTTTTGTCTCTCCTCTGTCACCATTCTATTTTGTTACTAATTATTTTTAGAAGTTTTTCTTCTAAGGGAATCATGAAAGGGCTCATTAGGACTTATCGAGAGCACATCATCAGGCAGAAATCTTAGTCCAAAAAAGAGAAGGGGAGAGAGTGAAGTCGGAACCACATAGTTGTATGTATGTGCTCTGCTAAACATTTTACGTGTAAATTCTTCCATTTAACCTCCAACTTATTCTGTGGAGCAGATATTATTTTCATTTCTGTGATGATGGCCCAACACCCAGAGAGGTAAAATGAGTTTACTGAAGGTCATACTGGAAGGATGTGGTAGAGCTGGGATGTGATGTGATGTGAGCTCAGATCTTAGAACGCTGCTTTGCTCTACTCTAGGTTGTTTCCCAACAAAATATCCTGTGTTCTTCTTGAACTTAACTGAAGTGAAATCTTCTGGAGCAATGGATATAAATGCAAAATTTTCCCATTTAGGCTTTATCATTGCTGAGAATGAAGAATGAGTCTTGACTCGATTTCACTGAGCAGAGCTGAAGAACAGGGATGGATTTGTAGGTATGTCCTTGAGGATTTCGGTGACTGGCGGGGAAAGGGGTCATGTTTCTGGCTATAGAGATAGCTCCATCAAGAATCTCAAAATATGCTTACATTTATTTATGAACAAAAATCCCTTTCTTTCAGCAATTATGTGGAATGTTTTAGTGTTTTTCATTTCTTAAGTCCTCTGCAGAGAAAAATCTAAAAAGAGGGGAAACCCTATTTTGGGAGTTGCTAAAGTCTCCCTCTAGTCTATAGTTTCTTGATTATTTTATGGTTAATATGGTTATGCTCACCAAAATATTGTAATGAATTTGTGAAGAACAAAAAATTTAAAAATTGATAAAGGCCAGTCTTACTGGAGTTAGGTGATATTTCATTGCGGTTTTGATTTGCATTTCCCTAATGATTAGAGACGTTGAGCATTTTTTTACATGTTTGCTGGCCATTATTCTGTCGTCTCTTGAAAAGTTTCTGTTCCTGTCCTTTGCCCATTTATTGATGGGATTGTTTGATTTTTTATTGTTGTTTTTTTTTGATAGCTATCAAATTTCATTGATTCTAAGATATACCAGTTAATAGCAATGTTAAGAGATAGTAGTCTTCATATTCATTCACATATATGAAAACTGATACCTAGATAGGATGTATTACTTGTTCAGGAAAGCTAGAAAATGGCAGGACAGTCATTTCAGTGCCTGAGCTTTAAAATGCTACTTTTTAGTACTATGTGATCTAGAGTTATTTTGCAGTAAAAATTCTCCATGACAATTAATTCTCTAGGAACAGAGAAATGTTTTGACTTTTTCATATTTTATGACCTAACATAGTGCTAGTTGGTATTTAAATAGATGGAAATGAGTTGGAAGAGAGGGAAAGGAGAGAAATAAAAGGAGAGGAAATAAAATCAAAAGAGGAAAGAAGGGGAAAGGAGGGCAGAAGAATGATGAGAGGAGAGTAAAGGGAGGGAAAAGGAAAGGAAAAGAAAGCAATGAAAGAAAGGAATGCAAGTTTGAAATATGATAGGGAAAAAGAAAAGAAGGAAAGAGGAAAGCTCTGACCCAAATTCAGAGGTTTTGTGGTGTCAGTACCTGTAGAGTGGGTGAAGTGTCTGGAAATAGGTTTTCCCTGCATTCTGACTTCCATTAGTCCACTTAGGTCGGCGTCTGTAGCCTCACATATATACTAGTCATAGAGAAAGAGCAGCACATAAAGCCTTAGGAAATGAAAGATTCATAAAGGAAATCATTTGAGAATGTTTCAGAATTAGAAAAAAACAAAGTCTAATGAAAAGCATCTGGTAAAAATAAAGATGGAATACCCAGTCCCAGCAATGCTGAACTCCAATTTGATGACTGTATTGTGAAATTTATACCTTCTCTTTGAACCTTGATTTTCTATTCTGAAATGACGGGTCCATGTAGGCTCCTCTGTCCAGGTTATTTCCAGTTTTAAAAATCTATACTCTGCTAGAGAAGAATTAATTTTTCTAATCATATTTTCTCTCATTTAAAAGAAGACAACATGTACACAAATGACTATTTTCACTACTATATGTTTTTAAATAAATAAGGTAGGCACTTAGGTAAAGCTTAAGATTCCTGAACCT